>VUQR01011164.1:136898-161876 GCA_015108515.1 Hemichromis elongatus | reverse complement strand
CTACGTGTGTGACAGACATATCTGCCCCTTAGCGAACTCATTCACTGCACGACACATACATCGTTACAAATGTAATATGTGTTGCGTCCATCGAAACATGGATGAAGTACCTGCTAGATTTTTTTTTTTTTTATTATATCACCTTATCATTTGTATGAAATATTTGTATATAATATGTTTTCCAAAATTTTAAAGAGTATTAATGGAGAAGAGTGTGAAGAGATATTTTTATCTGCTTAGTAAAAAAGATTAACAAATGTGATTATTATATGCTATAATATTAGATTGTTATTGCTTATGCAAATGTAAATGGTGTTTGAATGTAGGAACAAATCAAGGCAAGGCTGCTTTAAATGCTTTTTTAAAAAATTGTATCTTCCCAGTTTTTTCTGCGTAGAGAAACACGAAGGTTTGTTCCAACAAAAGCCAAAGGAAAAAAAAGAAAGTCCAGCACTGTGCTTAACTGATCTATTTTTAAACCAGTTTTGTTGTTAGGGATTTAACTGACAAGAATAATCAAAATGTGGTCAGAAATAACAGTAAAATACTCGTGTTTCTGTCAACTAATGTACAAGACTCATTCACTTCACTGAAAGCAGACTCATCGTGTTTGTGTGAGGAGCCATTCCCCAAAGGCACATTCTGAGTCAGGAATATGATATTGTTGGTTGGTTTAACAATTCACTGTGGCATGTGGCATGTAATGTAACTTTAATCTGTAAGGAAACTGCTAAATTAAATGCATTAATAACTGCATTGACAGGACTGTGCAAAAGTCTCAAGCCACCCCTAATTTAATTTTATTTTGCTGGGACAGTGGGAAATAGGTGCATCCATACAGAGATTGCCTAATTCATAATAATAATGAAGCTTTTTCTTCTCATTTCTATAATTAGCCTTTAGGAACAGTTCTCTGTGCTTCTTGAAGGACATTCAACGCTCTTCTTTGGATGTTGGCTGCACTTTGTTCTCTTCTCTTTTTAAAGATGATCCCACACTGCTTCAATAATGTTTAAGTCTGAGCTCCGGGGAGGCCAATCCATGACGGACTGTGTTTCCTGCATGCTATGCTTTTACTGCATTGGTAGTGTTTTTGGGGTCATTGTCACACTGAAAAAAACTTTCCACATGGTACAGCCTGATGTATCATGGTGACAGTACTTTCAGGCATTTATAATTCCATCAATTTTTAAAGGTCCCCAAGACCACTGGCTGAAACAGAGCCTCCACCATGTTTTATAGATGGCTGCAGACACCTGACCTCCTCCATACTGATGACGATTTAAACCAAAACTACTCTGGATTCGTGACTTTATCAGACCTGTTGGCACTGATTCAGTCCAGTTCCTGCTTAATTTTGCTCATCCTTAAGAAGGGCTTCCTGACAGCCACCCATCTTCTGAGACCATTTCTGATGAGGCTTTAGTGAACAGTAGTATTAACTGAAGTGCCAGATGCATCTCTCGGGTCCTCTATTAGGACATTGTTGGATTTTTTCTTTTTCTTAAGGACATCAATTTCACATACTGTTCATCTGCTACAGATGGCTTTTTTAGACATCATTTGTTCTTTTGTCCTCCACTTGCTAAGTTTCCTCATTTTTAAGGGCACGCCGCACACTTTTGTATGCCAAACTTTGTTATGCTGTCAGTTTTCATCGAAAACTAAAAGTAGCTTAACAGCAAAACTCAACTGAAAATAAGTAAAAAAAAGCAGCCAATGTCCAAAGAAAAACTTTTTTAAAAAAAACTTCACAAAGCCTGGAGAAATATTCCCCAAGACCACTTGAGCAATAGCAAAGAAAAATACAAAAAACTAAATATAATGAAATGATGGGTGGCTCAATAGTTTTGTACAGTGCACCAGAATCAAATGGAAAAAGTTGAGTAAAGTTCTTGTTTGACCACCTTTTGACCAAAGCTCTAGTCTGTTTAGCAAAAGATAAGCAGAATCAACTTTGAGTTTATTTTACTGTTTATTTTACAATCGATGTCAGAGCCTGTGGCACATATTACTCAAGTGTCAAAAGTTCCTGCTCTTGACAAAACGTGACATGTTCACTGTAAACACCGGCTTTAATTTGAATTTATGTTTTATTTCCTCCGATTTTTCTGGATGAGATGTTTTGAATGCCGGCCGCGTAACAGACAGACATGCTGCTGCTGTTAGGCTTTCTCAACTTGAGGCGCTCAAGCAGGGGGTTCACTAAGTGATCCATACTCTCTCTGCGTGTGTGTCTGTGTGTACGCGGGCGTGTGCACATGTGTTACATCCTGAGACTGTATCCCAGCGTGAGAAAATCAATGAGACCAGTGTAACAGGGACCAGTCCATCAGCATTTGCACACACGCACGCACCTCCGTGCCACACACAATCTCTCCGCCCGCACATGCGCGCAACATCAACACACTTTCTTACTCTTGTGCACACATGCGGACTGCTCGGCCTCACTCCTCTCCACTCTCTCTGCACGCAGTCTAGAATATTGATGTGCTCTTTAAGAGCCCTTCTCTCTGTCTCTGTCACATTTCATCCATCTACACACCATTTTCTAACCACACCATCAGATAGAGTGAAAACAATTCGGCGCTAACTCTCTCAAACAGGAGTTTATACAATCATCACATAGGCTCAGATGGCATTCCACAAGCTCCGCATTTCATCATCTCCGCATTATAATGAGGCAACGCGCCGCTCTACTGTATGTCAGTTTGTATCATTTCATATCGTTAATACATCCGACGTTGCACATTGAGTGAAATATTACTCGCAAAGTCTGATGTACTTCATTAAGGAAGGGATTCCACTGACGAAAAAAATCTGTTCTGGGCACATCTGCTTTCATCTACGCCATTCCATTAATGTGTGTGTGTGTGTGTGTGTGTGTGTGTGTGTGTGTGTGTGTGTGTAAGATGGCCATGTCTAAATGCCCTTACCCTCGCTGGTTTGATATAAAAACAGAGCAGAGATAAGTGAGAGGCGGTGTGTTTGTGAGCACACATTCATGCATGCACATCAGCACGAGGTTGGTTATCATGGGGCGAGTGGCAATTACTGTAATACTAATTAGAGAAGCTTTTATGTGTGGTCGGCTTAGAGGGGCTGCCGGTGATCTCTGGAAACTGCAGGAGAGATAGCGTGAAGAATATAAAACAGCAAGCGCGGCTTGACGAGATGCTAGCCATACGCGCATGACACAACACGTCAATTAGCATCAAGCACAGTGGCACAAGCCGCCTCATAAGGTGGATAAGAAGTCTTGCGGCTCCAGATTCTGATTTCGGAGTGGAGCCAACAAATCATCTTTATGGCATTGAAGTTGACAGAAAAACAACAACACTAAAAATACATGAACGAGAATACAAGAAGATTACTACCTTCCAATCATTCCGCAAAGCTCGTTTCATCTCTCCCTACTGTGTCATCAGTTTATATCAAAACAAGCAGAAACTGATGACTATCCTCCAATCAGCCGCCTCAGCTATCTTCACACTCCCACTGTTACTTGTGTTCCTTGTGTTTATAGGAGTGCGTTGAGGCTAAGAAAATGTATTCTGCAGTAAAAATAACGAAAGATTTTGCATCTTGTTGTTCTTTGGGTTTCTTTTTTTTTTGGTGGTTTGTAGGGACTCTTGAAAGCGTCTTCCAAGACGTTTAAGGAATTTGGTAGTTTAATGACAGCGATTCTTTTTTAGCTTCGTCGTGTATCCGTCCCTTGCCCCACCCTTATCTCTTTCCCTTTCCCTGACGTGTTTTTATCCTTTTCCATTCCTTCTCGCGCCATCGTTCGCGGTGTAATCTAGGGGATTGTGTGGTCTCTTGGTGTGAGAGGTGATGGGTGCAGCAGGATGAGCGTGATAATCTGCCACACTGGATTACAGCCTAATCTCTAATCTCCCTGGCCCTCCTCTGCCCGGGGACCACCTCCACCGTGCCAATTTTATTAATCTGAGCCCCCTGCATCAACAGCTTAGCTTTGCCCATTTTGATTTCCCAGCTTTCACGGCGCATATAAAGCAGTAAGAGCTGAAACAATAGATTGTTGTGACGCAACACTCAGAAGTGAATTCCACGACCCCTGCGTGCTCTATTGGAGGATTTAGATACTGATGAGAGCGTTAATCCTCCGAATGTGAGGATTCATCAAGAATAGTTGCTTCAGGGATGTCCCAGGTTGCCTAAATTGCAGCGAGTTGCAGTTTTGCCTCGCACGTTCTCTGTGTAAGCGCTGAACGTGGGCTCCGACAGCCTCCCATGTAATATCCATCAGAATCACACCAAGCATGAAGGTTCTTCTGTCCTGTCTGACTTCATGACCTCAGACACTCACAATTAATGTCCCATATCGTGGGGTTAAACTGCTGTTAGTAATTCCTCTGGCTAGTTGGGAGAAGGCAGAGTGGAGAAAAGCAATTCCAGTCACGTAGCAGCAAAAAGAAAACACGATTAACCAGTCTCCTAGCCTTTCTAAAAAATGAGTAATCAGAGCCAGGCTTATCTCTGGACTAATGTCTCTCCATTGTATTGGATCATTAGTTGTGGGAAGAGTGTTATTTACGAAGCCAGGGACTTAATGCACTAGAAGCTGATTGAAATTTGTAGACCTGCACCTGAAGATTTGAATATAAGCGCATGTGTTTGGTGCATCTTCCGTTTTTGCTCTTTGTACTCGCTTTAGCCTCTGCAGCAACACAACACGACCAGCTTAATCTTTAGCTTATGGGTGTTTGTAAAAATGTGATTAAAACATTACACGTCATTGTTCAGTATGTTTAGTTTGAACAAGTTAATGGATCCTAAATTGAAGTCTCAGCTGTGGTTCAGAGCATCATTAAAGAGAAACAACTAGAATCCTCTTAAGCTATGGTGCACAATTTACCGTGGTCCAAAAGTAACTGGGACACTAAGTGGGCAGATGTGTCTCATTTTTTTAATCAATAATTCATGCCTAAAAGTGCCGCCATGTGGTCGACAGTTGACTGAAAGTTGCCATTTATGCAAAGGTGATAATTTGAGGAGTAGAGTGGATAATACCAGGACTCACACATAAGCCCAAATCTATCAGAGCGCTATCACAGGTACAATCAAAACCAACAGCTGGCCTCCTTCCAGAAAACCAGGTGCACCCAGCAAAAGTAGAAAATGGCAAACAGCATGAAGAAGTACGAGCCTGCATGAAGAAGAAAAACTCATTTATGTCTTTGCAGCCTGTCAAGAGTGCTCTCCAGGATTTAGGCAAAGATTCAACAGTTATCCAAAGACAACTTCATGTCCATAATTTTTTAACACATTCCTCTCCTGTCTCGAAATTTGGCACCTACATTACTCATTATCCATTTGATGAGTCGGGTGTGTTACACCAGTAAAGGCTCGAAGCCTTGAGCTGACAACGGTAAGCAAAGATGAGGAGCTCTATACAAATGTCTGCAGAACTTCGAAGCTGCACCGCAGACAGTTTCTAAAAACATTGTTATAATGAAAAGTCCCAGCTGACTAGCATCGCATAAGTCTGGTTCAAGACTGGCATGAAAGTGAGTCCAAAGCAAGTCTGAAGGGATGGTTTTTGATGGAAACCCGCGCCTGCTTCAGCGAAACGAAGGACCTGAAAATAATTCAGATTTGTCCAAATACGCCCATATTGAGCACGCTTAATGAAATACTCAAAAATGCTTTCCTTGCTTTTTCACTGGCAAAAATGTCGATAGAAAGAAAAAGAAAACAGCCGGGCACAGATAAAGAAAAATGAAGTGCAGCACTCGAAGTCATCACTTATGTTTTTAGTCGATACATTTAATACAAATTTTTCAAGCTGCTGTATTACATTTGTTTTGTTGTTACTAACGGGCAAATCCTGTCAATGGCTGAGTGCAGAACATCTGTTACTACAGTGTACACTGTGTGCGTGTCAGCTCACCTCTGTCACCACTGTGTGTGTTTTCAGGGTTGAGCGTGTCCAGCAGGTGGACGGAGCTCGTCGGTCTGGTTTTGCTGCGGTCCTCTTGTTGATGGTCTGCTGAGCTCAGGCCATTCTCATACAGCTGGCTCTCACCGTGACGCAGATGCCAGGTCAAACCTAACAGGTGGACCGCTACACACACACACACACACACACACACAGATTGGCAGCCAAGGGTAAAGAAAAGAAAACAGACAGAGGAGATCATTATTCAAAACATGCAAAAGGGGTGCGTCTGAATCTTTTTTTAATGCCCATCTTAGAGCACTCACTCTCTTTGTGTGCTTGTTAGCGTCCGGCAAAGCAAAGGACAATTAGAAAACACGCAGAGAAGACAAACTGTCACGCACACATGCGTGCATGCCTGCGCACATGGCACATGTGCACACGAACACGGAATGTGGCAGTAGTGGGCAATTAAGGCAGATCTTGTGAGTCTGAGCCCAGGGCTAGTATTAAAGCTCTAACACAGGCTTTTATGCATGACTAATGATGCTTTGAAAGCTGCTGCCGATTCACAATCCATATGGGCCTTTTAAACAACAAAGGGTATGAGAGAGGATACCGGATTTCCCCCTCCCACTCATAAAATTGTTTACTAGGACGGGAAACCAACATGCTGTTAAATAAAAACTACGAACACACGCCCATTAAGGAAATGAATTAGTATTTTGCGAGTGTTGTCAGTAAAGTGTTGAGTAAAACATTCAGCTGTGTTCTGACCAATCACAAGGTTCCATTCATTCAGCCTTATACTTGTGCTTTAATTTAGTTTTTTTTTTATTATTTCTTTAAAAGAATCTAAAAAAGGTAATGTGCCTTTGCTGATAGGAAGAACAAAGCAAATGAAATAAATCATTGCGTTTTTTTTTCTCCCCTCCTCTGACACATTTGGAACATCAAACAAAAGCAAAGACTTAAATCAAAAAGTTACTATGTGCTGGTGGCAGTCAGAGGATGGCTGCTGCATGCAGATCAAGGTGGGGAACTTCTAAGGACTTCAAACATCTTCACTGTCTGTCCTCTGTCTGCTGATTGCCGACACCCGGAAAAAGCACTTGACACGAGCTTGATAACGTTGCGTAAAATGGCTGCTTAGAAAAACAAATCCACAATTATACGGCGCACACAGGTACAGCGCAGGCTCACACTTTTCTCATCTGTGCATACATGCATGCATGCACACGCCTCCACGGTCGCTCACACTCCACCCCCTCCTGATGAAGAATACCTAATTAAAACTCCAAATAGTTCAAAGCCATTTGCAGCTACTTTGCTTTGCAGAAGCACAGAGGAGAGGGGCGAGAGGCGGGGAAATAAAACTGTTTTCTCTGAAAAATACCAGCAAATCTATGATGAGCTCTGAGAGTTGAAGCCATCAGGGTCCCATGCCTCACTCTGGCATCTACGGGGATCAGCAAATCATACATTTCTACTTTTGACTAGCACTAGCCACTATTGGTTTAGATGTCTACTCATGCACAATATGAGCTCTTCAAAGCAGAACACTGACGATTACCAGGGCCATGAGGGAGACGTCATGCATCATTTAGCTCAAACTAATTGAACTGTCAGTCTGTGACAAGACCAGACATGGACACGCACAAGCTCCTCACGTCAGCGTGAGTACGAGTCAGTCATTTTTAAACATCTCTTGTTTTCTTTTTTTTTTAAAAAGGCCACGTGGGGGATTTTTCGCTGCGAAAATACCTGTGATGATTCATTTTGATGCTGGAAAAAAAAAATAGGATGACAAACAGTAACCCAAATGATCCTCCTTGTACATTTAATTTCATGGATTTAGCTTCCAGCAAAATCCTTTCGGTTGTCTGGTACTGCCCGTACTGCATCCTTAGCAGACAGGTGGGAGGAAAACACAAGCAGGTAGAAAGAAACTCACGAAAAAAAAAAAAAAACAGCGACAGTGGTCAGAATCACACTTTATTTGACAGACAGAATTAGCGAGAACGCTGCTGAAATTTTCCACAGTAATTATGAACTATCTTCTCTCAGGATACATTGTAAAATATCGTACATCACCTACAAATGTAGGTTTGTATTCCTTGTCACAGTTTGCACTGCATTATATTTGGCAGTGGAGTGGAACAACCTATCATAGTTTCATAAATTAGCCTGTAGGAGTGCTCAGTGAGGGATGACAAGTTATTCCCAAACTGATACATTTGGCATTTCCACCATTAAGTCTCTCAGACTCCATTCTCTCCGCGCTTCCTCTCATCTGAATTGCTTTTCTTGCTCTCCATGTTTGTCTGGTGTCCCCCACACCTCTGCTGGCCAAGTATTACCCACTCCAGTTATGACTCTGCAGCGACAGCCCTCACCGGCTCTCCTACCTTCTCCTCGTCACCACTCCATTTCTCCTTAAAAAGACCCTCAGACCCCACTTCTCCTGCTCCTCCTCACCAGCCCTCCCCCCATTCTCCGTCTCTCTCACTCGCTTGTTTTATGGCTGTTGACCTTTTGCTTGAACACTTAGCATCTAGAGTTGCACAGCATGAACGCAAACACACACCGGAGCAAGGAGGAAACAAGGACCTCTGAGTGTGATGAGGAGATGATGGAAGAGTGAGCGTTTGAGCATTTGCTCTTGTACGTTTGAGGATCTGATGTCCTAACAGTAATATTAATACCATTGAGGACATATTTGTTGGTTTGTCACTTGACCAAATTAATTCAGGGTATTTAAAACTGAGCACTCATAGAGCCCACAATGTGGACAGGAATAGGAGTTATGAGTTATATATAGGTTATATATATATAGTTATATATATAGTTATATACAGTTATATATAGGAGTTGATATATATCTTATAGGTGCGGATAAAATAGAGGTTACTTGGGAGATCTGGGTTTCATTTGCTGCAGGTTATTCAGTGCCGAAGAGGCATAAAAAAAGATGAGCAATTGCTGAGCATGAAGGTTTATTCTTGACCTTAACCTTTATTTTGACAGACCCCTGAGTCACAGACAAATTAATACCGTTTTCAGACACACAAACGAGACTGGCACAGTCGTCATAGAGATGTGCTGTCGTCCTGAGTTACGCTATCATACGCTCTAGAAAAACACCTCGGAGAATCTGGATCTATTGTCAAATGAACTGTGGCACTAGTTCTTATCTGCATTGAAAAAAGGACAAACATTATTCCTGAGGAAATACAAGAAAAGAAGTCAACGACAACCCCCTCAAACAATGTTGGATAAACTAGTAACGGGGTGTTTAATATAGGCCCTTTGTCACACCCTGCTAGTTTGAATGTTCGTATTTCTTTATTAGGTCAAAAACAGAAATAACTTCATAGAAAATAATTATTTATCGCAAAAACCATGTAGTCTCAGAAATAACCCGGAGTTAAACCTTCACTTGATGTTTTAAAAAATAAGCTTGCATTCTTGGCAGGGCAATATGTACAGTAAATATGTAGGTACAGCTAGCTGCTAATTAGCTTAGCTTAGCCCCGTATATTTCTTATTTATTTTAAACAAGGCCTCTGTCCGGTCCATTAATTCACTGCCTGGTTTAACTCCTTTGCCTTTGAGAAGATTCTCCCTTTGACTGAGTTTCTTCTGATTTCCTGCATCTTAAAAACAAAAGCCTAAAACAAAGATGGGAAGTACTACTGAGCTCATATCCAGAGCTGTGTCTGTAGCATATTAAGGAAATGCACTGTTTAAACTATGTAGAGCCAAGAGTAGAAAAAGAACTGAACAGAGATCCAAAGTCTGTGCTTTTAGATCATAAGGATTACATGTACAGATATACTGACCTCATGATTTCATACTCTGGCCAAGTGTAACATACTTGTCCACTGTTCTAAAAGTATTTATATAACAGGAAAAAAATGAGAATCTGAACTTGTTAGTCCACATAACTGCCTGGAGACATTTCAAAGATGGCTACTGAGTGGCAAGAATTTCATCTAGAGAGACACCGGCACCACTTTCCATTTAAAATACAGAGACGCTCTCACAGACTCACACTTCCACACAGTGTGCAGCCAGTTATGCGAGCAGCATGTGCTCAGTCTGACCCTTCACTCTCGCTCTCTTTTCCTCCTGCCTGTCTATCCATCCCTCTCAGCGTCCGTCTTTCTCTCTTGTGCTTTGGCGAAGGCACACATAACCGTCACACGTTAGTGAGAGGACTCTGAGTTAGTCCAGTCATTATAACTGGTGAAGGAGCGGTGGCGGCAGCAGCAGCAGCAGCAGCACAGTAGCAGCGATGAGCAGCAGTGCAGTGAGCTAACAGGCTGAGGACCGCGCACACATGAATCATTGATCAGTGTGACAGTGAGATGACTGCCAGAGGTAATAGGACGGTACGCGGCGAGGGGGGGTTCTCTACTGTACCCTCGCTGTCGGCTACCCCGCCGAGATGTGTGCGGAGGATGAGGAAAGCTGAAGAGGAGAGCGCGGGGTGGAGGGAGGGAGAAGCAGACAGTTCACTATTAAAAGAAGGAGGTACTTGATGTGGCTTTTTTTTCAGGTTTTCTTAAACTACCGTGGAGAGAAATGAGAAGAATTCAAGCTGGTGGAAATTTAGTAGCAAAGTGAGGCTTGCTGAGATAGCAGCAGCATCATAACCTTTCTCACATTAACGGCTAAAATGCAAAGATGTACAAATTACATAGGAGACAAACCATTTCAGGTGGTCGACATGGCGACAATGCTAGCATGCAGCTCCCGCTGTTGATGTCAGGCATGTATGTGTCTCCAGATTAGATAATGATGATTAGATTTCACACTGGTGGTGGGAGAAAGAGTGGGAGATGTGCGTGTGAACACGCGTGTGTTCATTCCTCTTTAACCACTGTATTAAACCAGATGTCGTTATCAAGTATTTGTATCAGTCTCGGGCAGAGCTGTGGGGCACAATGAGGGTGATTGACTGTGAATATACTGCCTTATCGATAAGCATTACAGCAAAGGTAGCACTGCAGTCAGTTAAAAATGATTTATCAATACCCTCACACAAGCGGAAACACATCCAGGCCTGATTGCCAAGTCCTTTTTCGCTCGTAGACACAGCTAACCGCCGACTATATTCTGTCTGACAACCAAAGACTACAGCCGGCTTTGCCCAGCAGCAAACACTTTCAAGCACATCAGTCATTCGATTTAGTGTGTAGTTTAGCATGTACAGTAAAGGCAATTGCTCATCCAAGTTCTGCATGGCTGTGTCAGCCTCTAGCTAAGCCAAAACTTCTGAGGGATGGGAGAAAGAAAGGCAGAGGGGGGGAGAGAGGGTGAGAAAGAGGGAGTAAAAAGAGGAGAGACAAATGGGGAAAAAACAAGTGTGAAGGAGAGTGAAGGAGAGGGACTTCAGAGCCAATAAAACAAATCTGTGTCTAAGTCAACGTTAGAGTAGAGACTGAGAGCCCGGGGGTCCGCGTGCCCTGCCGCATTTTCGCCTGTCGACCCTCGCTTCACTCTGACAGACGAGAGGTGCTAAAGTGTTTTTCTTACTCCCCTCCACAAACTCCTTGAAAGCTACTAATGCCACTGTCAGGACTGTTTAACTGTGTGCTTTTTGCATGCATGATGGAGTGTCTTTAGTGCGTGTATGTGTGTGAGAGAGCATGAGCAGAGGCTCGTTGCCGCAATTTCTTAACCGGTATAAACCTCAGGACTCATCATTGGTTTGACCTTGCTAATCTGGAATGGGACGTCTCGCTCGGATAAAGGGATGAAATGACAGAAAGAAGGATAAAGAAAGAGCGGAGGTGGTGACACACTTCACGCGTCTTGAATGATGAGATTTGCTGTACACGCCGGTGTTTATTTACCAGTAAAACTCGCTGTCACACTTATCTAGTTAGTCACGGTTGCGACAGTACACCAAGTCCAACAGATCACAGCTTTCTTCTTCACGCATTTCTCTGTTGTTCTTTCATTTCCCATCACGCCTCCTCTCTCTCTTTCTGTCAGAGTCCCCCCATCTCTCTCCATCTGTCTCCCACTAGCTGTCTCACTGATCTGGTCTCCTCCTGAAAGCTGAGTAATGTTACGGCGGGCAGGATAGTACTGAATGAGCAGGGGATTGCCGCCATGTTACATTTCCCTCTGGCAGCCACCATCTACAACCGCTGCGAGCTGAAATGCTGCAGACAAACAGCGACGCAGCACCGCCGGTCACATCTCTGCTGGTTTGGAGCGTGGGTGCATGACTGCATTTGTGTGTGTAATAGAGAGGATCGGGAAGATAAGGAAATGCGTGTGTGTGAGTTGCCGCGCAATGCCTACCGTGCACGTGTGTGAACTCGCCCAGTGTACCGTTGGAGCTATTGAGGCTATTTTATTGCAGCCTCTCTGACCTTCTAGAGACATTTTACCAAAGGGCTCTCTCGCCATTCAGAGCTTTCTGACCACAGTCTGTCTACCCATTTAAAGCAATTTTACCAAAGGCTCCTGTAGCTGTTAGGGCAGTTTTAGCAAAGGCCAGCGGGTTTCTTAGAGCTGCATCAGACGACCAAAATAGAGGACTGAAAACAAAGAGAAAGTGGAACAATCAATACAAACCCCAATGAGGCATGAAGCAGCTGGCTGAAAGAAGCTGGAGGTGAGGCGCGAGCTCACACGCACACGCATGGAAACACACGGAATGCAATCAAAAAGTCACACATGCACCTTCTTGCACATACAAACACACACACGTTTGGGCTCGTCAAGGACGAGTATTTAAGGATCATTATTTAGGCAATAATACAGTTTAAACCAATATTCAACCTGAATCCGTCACCATTCACACAAAAGAACACAGAGCACAATAGACTGTAGTAATCACGCCGACTTTGGTTCCATTAATTGCAAAGCAAAGACAGAAATGGAAAGCAACTCCAGGCGTGCTGTCGGTTACACACCATTATGCATCATTCTGAATGCCTACAAATAAATAAATAACTGAAATGCATGGCTAAAATACAGCAAATTGTATGAATATATATATTCTTGCTAAAAAAAAAATAATGTTTTTACTCTCTAAAATCTGAATAAATACATATACAATACATATTTTTTAATTAACTAATGAGTCGTTAGTGTGTCCAAAATGAATGTCCTGTAAATATGAGATAAATATACTTAAAAACATGTATCGAGAGAAAAAGAATAAAGCCAACATCAGCACAGAGCGCCTCTGTGTTCGCTGCTGAACTGTGATTGAGTCGCTCTGTGTGTGACAGCGTTTTTTGTGTCCAACTTAACTGCTCTCAGCCAGAACACTCCGAATAGAAAGGATTCTACTTTCCCGGCACTACTGGAAACAAGCTGTAGCAGCCAATCTTACCCACTCAGCATTGCTGAGTAGATAATTGGTTGCCAGTTGCCCTCCTTGACAGAGCCACACAATGAAGAGGATCGCCGCTGATCCCAGACAAACAGGCAACCACCTGTTCAGAAGCTTCCCTTTGGGGGAAGGTAACATTTCATTAGAGCTACGCCAACTCAGCACCTCGACGGCTTCGTCCCGACAGCCGTCACCAGACTGAGCTGACCCTCTAACATTACCTCTATACACAATCTCTGGCCTACTGCCCACCACCTGCTATCAGAACAGACTGCAAACCTCTTCATGCAAACTGCTCACTCTATTGAGGTCATTACTGCTACACACTAGTTTCTGTAAGCTAACGAATGCATTGCAATGCAGTATTTAAAAAAAAGACCTCATTAGTACTGCTTCCACAGTCTTGCAGTGTTCTTTGCCCCAGCTTTTGTCCATTTGCTGATTATTTCAGTAGCTCATGTCACTGAAGGTTCAAAATCCATGAAGCATTTTTGCACTGACTGCTTAGCACAGCATGCTGCGCAATAGCTGGAAGACTGTGCTGTCTGATTGCATATAGGGTTCAGTTCAGATGGAATAAAAGTAGGAGATCCTCGGCAGAGTGAATCAGCACAGCTGAGCTCTTCCCATTTAGACTTGGACTATCCTTTTATTTTTGTCTCGTAGATGGATTTGTTCAAAGTCTTTGCTTCTTTGTCCTTTCTACGCACCAACGTATGTACGCTGAAAATCAGGCCAAGGACATTTCACTCTTATTCACAGTAATTACTGTTCTAATGGAACTGGAAACATACTTACATTGAGAATTTTGTTTCAGTATTACACATAGCAATATAGCAGGGGTCCACAGTTTGTGACTGCTTTAAGAAGTTCAATATTTCATTATTAACTAGTAAAATTAATGATTTAGTTACAGAAGTTACTTCTATTACCCTTCATACCAGTAAACTGTGCAACATGCAGGCCAAGTGTTTGGCTGTTGGTAAGAAGAACAGGGCTGTGCTTTCACAACAGGAGAAAACATCTTAGCTAAAGCGAAGAATGCTAAATATTTTCTTCACTAGCAATACCAGTTTTCATGTTTTCTCAGCTCCATACCAAAGTGAGGTTCTTTTATCAGGTTTCTGTGTTTGCTATGTTCGCTATTAAACTGTGATAAGTTAAACGAGAGCCCAGAGCACTAGTGTTGAAAAAGAACAAAGCTACCAAGCATTGTGTCCAAGCTGGGAAAGCAACAATGTCTGAAATAGGAACTACTCTGTCTAAATACTTGCAAACATCTTTGAACTTTCAGGAATCAAAAGTGGTGTGGGGATGGTCAGCACCGTCACTTCACAGCAAGGAGGTCCTTGGCCAGAGTCCTGGCTAAATGTCTTTATATGTGTACTTCCTGGTACCCAGCCTTCCTCCCACATTCCAAAGAGATGCTTGGGATTAGTGGTCAGAAACTGGCCATAGGTGTGACTTTAAGTGGGAGCGGTGTGTTAGCCCTGATTGATTGCCTGTCCAGGCAGTACCCTGCCTCGTGTCCTGTGACAGCTGGGATAGCCAGCCCTTGTGACCCTGTATTCAATAAGCAAAAGAAAATAGATGGACAGGCAGCAGAAGCCCAGAGGTCCAGTGCACATCCGTTCCGTCTAACTTTTACATATTGATAACATCATGTAGTTTCTGTAAATTCAGTCTCGATCTACCTCCAACTGTATACTTCTGAACAACTGTGCAATCAACGATAAAAGCACACACCGAATGGGACTGCATTCATTTTTGCTGAACCTTTTGTGTAATGAAAATAAAGATTCTGATTCTATTTCTTTTAACTATTTTGTCACTAGCTTTGTTACTTTCCTAAATTTTAAAAACACCGCAGGAACTTTTTGACCAGACGGAAGGCAATTTATTAAAGCACAGCAAGCGCTCAAACTCATATAACAGCCACTTTCTGTCTGTCACCACGGTATGTCTGGGACATTTAAAAAAATCCTTTATGTAAGTTTGAAGTCACTCAAAATGTTTTTATTTGAAAAATCTACCTTTTACGCAAAGTGACAAAAGATTATATTGAACACAGTGACAAAGTTGGAAAAAAATATAACATAATAACATAAAAATTTTGTACTTTGTTACAAAACAAAGTCACGTGTCAGCAGATAGAGCTTTGCAAATCTTTTGTATTCATCTAATGTTTCCTGAAGTGCCTCCCACGAACTGGAGCGGTTTGATGGGCAGCTGGACGCCTCTGACAGGGTTGAGAGTTAGTGAGACTGTGCTGGCCACTCCATTAAAGGCCACCTGACTCTGTTTCTGATCAGCTCCTACAAAGTACGGAGCCACCACTGTTTTAAAGCAAGGGCTTACTGGGGCTCAAGCTGTGGGGCCTGATGATGTAAGGGGTCCAAGTGGCTTTTGGTGGGGAGAGTAAAATTCACCAAGAGGAGAAAAAAAATCATCCCTGACTTTCTGCACAATGACCAGTTCTCATGCTTCTGGCATGCGTCAAACTCTTTCAATGTCTGTGTCACGCTTTCATACTGCCCAAACTAATCTCATGCTAAATAAGAAACCCTTTACGGCAACAAAAAAAAAAACTGTTGTAAAATTTCACATTATTTTTTTTCTTCCAGGTCTGAACATCAGGCTTTTTTCCACATTTCTTGCCTCATTCACTTTGCTCTGCAATTTCACATCTATTACAAACTGAAATGTCTGTAAAAAAAAAAAAGTCATACCAGTGAGTGGTGAGAGACTCGCCGGCATGTCTAGCAAGTATAATAAAAGTGCTTCGATAAAACATTATCAAGAGCTGAAGTTATGTTTGTTGCTTAGAGCTGTTTCGAGGTGTCCGTCTGCGGAGTTTATTTAATAGCCGCAGCATCAGACGGCAGCAGGATCCATCCACGAGCATCTTCAAAGCGAGAGAGTCATGCGAATTTACATACTCGGTACAACAGAGGTAACATCATCATTATTCACAACTATTAATTATTCCCTACACAGAGACGGGATCAATCAGGTTCTAAAGGCAAATGAGATTGTGTTCATTTCTACTCTGCAGACAGGTTCATTACTATATGCACATTACAGTGTACACATTAAGTGTGGCTGATGTTTTTGCACTTGGGATGCAGGTTGAGGGGTCATTGACCTGTTTAGGAGGGAACTGGCTGCGACTGATAGATGTCCACAGGGCATGGCACGTGTTTGCAAAATAGAGTGGTAGCCTTCTTTGTTCAACATCTCAGATATCTTCCAGAGCACTCCCGCTTAGCATCACCCAAACAACCCCAGTGAGCACTCCAACATCTTATTTGATCTCACAAATGTTCTTATTTTTTAATCTGAACACCTCCCTCATATCTTCCTATATCCAGCAATGGTTCTCTATCGTCCAACCTAATAGTTTCCATTCAGTGGTCAGTCCCACGTGTATGGCTTCATCTCTGCCTCAAAGGTAAGCATGCTGGAGTTGCCTCCTAACTGGTCATTTTCAGACTGGTGCCATTTATGTGCGGTTACCCCTTCTGAAACTACAGACACTTACATACTCGTCCTCTTGCTCACATCTCTTTTATTCATTTTAATGCCAGATGGTGCTGTTCTGTGAAGGTAGCAGCTTACCACTTAATGCTTTCTGGCATTTTCCCCACAAGGTATAGCCCTCTTTTTTTTTGTTTTTTGTTTTAGAAAACAATTATTCTGACGAGTTTCGAAACAAAGTTGTTGTTTTTTATGGCCGTTTTCAGGTGTAATCAAACCCACAGAGGCTGTTGCTACACACACTCAAATAACCAAATTTATTGCTTCTTTAATCAGCACAACAGTTTTTTGCATAATTTGGATTTTTAAAATGTTTTCTAATTATAAAAAAATTACTTCATGTAACACAATGTGCCACTGGAACACAGGAGTGATGATTGTTCATAAAAAAATTAATTATTTATAATTAATACCCACTTCTTTTAAATGTCTCTAACAACATTTGTACTAAATGAGTCATTTTGTCACAAACAAATCTGTGTTTGTCAAACGCTTCACTTTCCTGCAGCTAAACATTGATATGTGTTTATGTGTTTTAAACATTCATATAACATGTGAGGGGAAAAGCCGGTACGTGGGTGGGGCTTCTATCAGATGAGCTAGGTATTATAATATTGGTTAATGATCTCAGACATGATCTGGAATTCATTCATAGCCAGTAGATGCTCTTTGTTTGGCTCACGTCAGCTCAGCAATCATGACAGCAGTCAGTAACTGCAATGCAAGAGTCTACGCCCAAACGTCTTCTGTCACACTGTGACAGCAGATGAAGCAGCTTAAAGAGCCTTAGTTTTAACACCAGCAGCTACATGTTTAGGCATGTATATATAAAAAAAAAAACATTTGTGACTAATTCTAGCTTTGACTTCATTTCAGTTTTTGAACTGGGATCCTCTTTATCTGCCATTTGGAGTTAATTGATATGAATAAAGAATTAGAATAATACTACTGCAGATTTGTATCTTTTATCCTATTTGTTTTTTAAAGGTTTATGACAGGAAACAGCAAAGAAAATGATAATATTGATAAATGAGGGCTTAATGACTAATATTCAAAGCTCTTCTTTGGATGTCGGTTGCCTTTTGTTTCATTCTCTGTCAAGATGATCCCACACTGCCTCAATAATGTTAAGGGTTGGGATCTGGGGGAGGCCAATCCATCACTGATAGCATTCCCATTCTCCGTGCAATGGTATGTGATGGATCAAAATCTCACTGTAGTTTTCTGTGTTCATAACTCAAACCTCAACACCACTGGCTGAAATTTAGCCTCAAATAATGACAGAGCCTCCATCGTGTTTTACAGATGACTGTAGACACTCGCTGCTGCACCTCTCTCCTGACATCTTCCATGCAAATTGAAAACATTTGAAAAATAAAATAAAACTTGGATTCATGACTCCATCAGATCTGTTGCCACTGATTTTCAGTCCAGTTCTTGTGTAATTTGGCTACAACAGCCTTTTCTCTCTGTTTCCCTTCCTTAAAAACAGCTTCTTCACAACCACCCTGCCACTGGGACTATTACTGATGAGGCTTCAGTGAACAGTAGGTGGATCAGCTGAAGGGCCAGATGCATCTTTCAGCTCCTCTGTCAGGTCTTTGTTGGATTTTTTTTTTACCCTGTTTCTTAAGGACATGACTTTCACATACTCTTCCTTTGCCCAAGATAGTCTTTTAGGTCTGCCACGTCTTCTTTTGTCCTCCGCTTGTCCAGTTTGCTCGTTTTTTTAAGGACACAGTGCACACCATGCCAAAGTCTTCATCTAATAGCTCTCTGGGAATCACCTTGTTGGTGCAAAAAAAATAGTTTTATGCCTGCGACACTGTGTTATCCTGGGGGAAAAAATGGGGATTTTATGTCAGGCTGCTACTCAACAAACAAAGTCTGTCTGTTAAATGGCGACACAACAGTGGGTCATCTCTTCATTTGTTTTTGTTTTTTTTCGCTTCAGTGATTTGTGGGTCAGTGTTGCATAGCATAACAGAAAACAAACCCCCACTGCTCCAAAAATAGGCAGGTAAAGAAATGAGGAGTGGCTCGAGACTTTTGCACAGGACTGTATATGAAAATCACTTTTCTCCACTGTATTTGTTGCATAATGTTCTGCTCAAATCACATTTGCAGTTGCCCAACTTTGCAGCCTGGGAGGTCAACAACATAGACTAGAACAAGCACTTAATTTATGATAAGCTGTAATCAGCTCGGAGCTTTGAGACAGACAAGCCTGCTAGGACGTTTAGAGGAGAAATCCACATTAAGAGCGAAGAACCTAAAAACTGTGCCTCAGCTTGAAGCTGTGAAACATACCACGTGTTATGCTATAAGTAAAGCGAAGATGCTTTTTAAAAATATATATATATAAATGTATCTGTTGATTTTCTGATAATAATTGATTTATCAGAGTGTCTAGAGTGTGAAATTGCTTGTTTTGTGCAACAGAAAAATGATTTAAATCACCAATTTATCACATTTAGGAATACAAAACCAAAACATGAATTTCATTAATCTTTACAAATAAAAAAAAAAAAAAAGGTTATCAGTTCATTTTGTTGTCAACTTTAACTGAAGTGAAAAACAATTTCAGCAGCGTGTACATAAACATTGGAGCTGACAACGGAGAACTGATTAATCATGAGAATTTTTCAAGCACAGCTGCCAAACATTTGCTCGTTCCAGCCTCTGAGACTGGTGTGCTACTTTGCCTTTTATTCCTGTGAACGGAATATATTTGGAGATTTGGAAGAAACCATTCACTGGAAGGCATCACCCTAGGCTCTGGAAAATCAAATTAAGACAATAATCTGTGGCTTTATCTTAATGGAAATAATCATTAGCTCTAATAAACACATGTTTTTTTCTTTTAAGCACAGTTGGAAACTGCACTGTGTTTGACCTCTCTGATTAATATGTAACGTTTAAGGGCAGATGCTCGGATTTGCCATCAAACTGTGAAAGTAGATTTGCGCAAAGGAAAAAAAAAGTCATGAATGTAATAAACTTAAAGCCACTAACAAGTCATTTGGCTCTTTATGGAACCACAAGCCCCCTAAAGCGACTCATATTGCAAAGCAGAACCACAAAAACAATCGTAGCTGAAAGTGCACGTTGTGTCTTTGCTAGTGCGTGCGTGTATGCGTGTCCGTGGGACCAAATGTGATTTGAAGGTGATTATTTGATTGCAGGGTGCTGCTGACTTGCTCATTTCACCTGAATCGGAAGCTTCTTCCTGTTGCCATAGAGATGATTATCATTCACAAGTGAAACATCCCACCCTCTCTCATATTTGATTGAGCAACTGAGGATTGTAACCATTTAAAACAGCAAGACATTCATTAATGCAGAAAATACTCTAATTAGCTTTTTCTGACAGCATGATAAAGCAATGGTAGGTAGTTTTTTTTTTCTTCTTCTTCTTCTTCTTCCTCTTCTTTTTTTTAACGGAGGCTTAAATGAGGCTCAAAATAGAAAAATGAGTTACGGGTAGTGTTGTCACTAGCAATATTCTTCAAGATTACAGATGCAATCTTAATCTGTCCTCTATCTCTCCTTAAATGCCCCTTTTACTCTCATAATGCCTGCCTCTCATATCTGATGGCCGTGTTGTGCTTAATAACAAGCTATGACTTGGGGAGGGAGGGGCGCGTTGGGGGATAAACAAATTAACAAAGCTATTCACAGCCCCTGCAACAGCAGGGGGTACGGGAGGAGAGGAGAGAGGGCAGTAAAGAAAGAGAGGATGGCTGCCTTAGCTAATCACAACAGGGGGCACACACCGCAATCACTTAGGCACAGCTTTATCTCCGCAATCATGCATCGTCCTATTGTTGTGCTAATTGGAATTCTTAATTTGAAATACAATATTATTGCTTCATTATTTGGTGGGTTACTTTGCTTCAAATTAATAAACAAAGTCACATAACTTACACGCAGAGCTTTAGAGACAATAAAGAGGACGATTTTGGAAGGGTGTTAGGAACCGGTTCCCAGCTGATAAGAAACGGCTGCAGGGACGGCGCTGACCGTTAAACCGCGCGTCCACTCCGCGTCCTCACAGAGCACGCGGGATCAGTTACAAGCTTAGTTGCGCGCCGAAGCGCTGTGGAAAGCAGAGTAAAGTTTGGCCGAGAGTCATGGAAAAAAAAGACGAAGATTGAGCCAAAACTGACAGCTGCGTTAAAACGATTTCCACCGAAGGGAGGAACCATCTCCAACGCTCTGAAATGTTGGGCTCCAGCTTGGCACGACTGTAAAGGAATATGTCATGTTCATATCCTGCAAATAATCAGCAGCGTCTGCGGAATAAAACCGCAGACGCTACACACACAACGTTTTACCTATTGATGGGCGAGAAAAAAGAAAAAAAAATATGTGGGGCATCCATGAATCTACCTTCATATTAATCAGTAAAAGGTTTGAAGAGCCAAAACAAGTAAATGCATGAATTTGAAAAATAAAGCAAAATAAGTAAATGTTAGTTTTTTCAGGTCAACCAACATAAAACCTGAAGAAAAGCAACAAATCTTCCCTGGTGAGAAGCTGCACTGTTAGTATGTTTGGCATCTCGCTTGTCAATTCACTTAAATGACTCATCAGTTATCCAAATAGTTTCTGTTGGCTGTCAGACATAGTTTCAGCATTTAGTGGGTGAAGAAAGGAAAAATGAAAAAAAAAAAAAATTAATTCGACTGAGAAACATGTTCAACATGTAAAAATAATAAGTCTGAAAACTGGGTACCCAGGTACAGTAGAACATTCGGCAGACGCTGATTATAGTGTTAAATGTAAAATAAAAGGCAAACACGACTGCATTTTCAAAGCAGAGTGAATTCAGTTTATTCTGGATTATATTATGATAATGAGAAGAAGCGATTTAAAAATCAATAAACGCAGCAAAAGTCAAGTCAAGTCTTCGATGAAGATGAGAAAGTGCACTGGGGCATTTTTTTTCTCCCCCTCTTCCTGTCAGTGGCTGTTAATTAATTCATTAAAATTACTGAATCATTATGTAATGAGAGAACCTAATCATCCTGTGGCCCATGTCTCAACCTCTCCCCCTAGACAAAGACATTAAGTCCATGACCACTTTAATCTTGCGATTTGAATGCCTTTGATTTACAGGCTAACATATCATCTGTGCTTACATCCCATACGTCTTGGTGCGGTTGCCATGGTGACGTCAACACGGAGATCAATCACTGCCAAACAGGAGTGGAGCATGACACCAATTAAAAGGTGATGTCGTCTCCGAGTCATCACTCACACTCCTCACTAATGCACTAATTACCGGGGCTGGGACATTAATGGAAGAGCATGGTTCAGCCTGGGGATTAATCTGCATGGATTCGCCTGTGTATGTGTGATGTCTGACTGTGATGTGTGTGTGTGCCGTGTGTGTGTGATTAATGTGAACCCCCCGCCCCGCTCCAGCATGACCTTGAGCACCACCACAGGGGGGAAATGAACTAGTTGGGTGGAGGGTTGGGATGTCTGCGCTTGGGGCAGCGGAGGGGAGCCGATGTGCTGCGGTCGAGGGCCCGGCCAAGGTTGAGGCTGAGCAGGGAGATGAAGCAATTGGTGGGGATCGATGATTAAATTTGGTATTTGACTTTGACAAACTCGGCTAATGATCTTCCAGACCACCGAGCTACTCAACAACTTTCCAGTTTTTAAGACTCTAATTACTGCAAAGACAGCTTCAGTCATAAAAACTGAACTTGATCTGCTTTCATGAGAATATTTAGATCCTTTGCACAAGGAAAATGAACAATTTAACAGTTTAACAGCACTCCATTACAATTAAAGGTATGACCAATAAACGCCCTGCGGTGACAATGCAATTCAATTACTCAGCTCACTATTTTTACACCTTGCCGTCTAAGTTGATTATTGATTTATTAAATTCTCCAACTTTTATTCCTCTCCACAACTGAGTCTGATCCCGTATTTCCATTTAGCATCACACAGACGCAATTAATGTTGAACTTTTATTTGGCAAACATTAATTTTTCACGAGGTAGTGCAGAGTGAAGTCGCATTATTTCCTCTGTAACTAACTGAAGACTTGATGAAATGCAATCAGCCATCTCTGATCTTTTTGGCTACTAAGTAATAATACGATTTATGTCATTTAACTAATAAAGATGAGACTAAAATATTACATTTAATGCAAGATGACAAAATGTAAGAACTGTTATATCAATAGCCGGTTCAAACAGCTTATTGCTTATTGCTACTTACTGCTTAACTCTTGCTGTTGTCTAGTTTAATCTATAATAGGACACAGCATTGACTATTTCATGTTTAATTAAGTCAGTAGCGCATTTAAAACCAAAAAAATTACACTAAAACTAAAATCGAATAAACAGGTTCCCAAAAAAAATGTATGCTAAACATGTCACATTCACAGTGTTTACATGAAACAGCCCAACAGCAACCAATCAGTAGCTTCTATAAGCTTAACAGAAAAGTTATGCCTTCAGCTTAGACTTAAAAACCGTCACTGTTCATGGTCATGTCTGAGGTCATTGGGGAGTTTTGATGCAACAGCATCAAAGACACGAGCTCCTTTAGAAAAAAGCTTCGACCATGGGATGATCAGGAGTGACTGAGGAGCAGACCTTAATGATCTTGAGGGGACATATGGGCACAGTTTATATGTGTAATCTGTGAACTAGTACTTTGTGCAGCAGAGTAAAACTCAGGCAACGGTTCTGTAGCTGGTGCCAGGCTTATTAATTTCAGGTTATCTCGTTTTATTAGTGAAAACAATACAAAACAAAAAGGATGAAAAATAACCAAAACAAAGCACAGTAATGACATTTACAAAGTTGTGAGTAAACCAAAATAAAATGTGGGGGTTAAATAGGAAGTCTTTGCTTTGAGCGAATGAAAAACCGAATTAATTAATCATTAAAGGGGGAAAAAAATCTACAAAATATGTAAACAGTAAAAAAAAAAAGGTGCAGGCAATTAGTTCCTAAGCTTAGACAAACCTGGTTTGATTAATATAATAAAATCACCATGGGAGAAGTTTAATAAAGTGGTTGTGCAACTTTGTGTAGCTGTGCGTATGTGCGCCTGTGTGAGAGAGACTGTGTGGAAAAAACATCAAATAAGTCACTGCATGTGTGTATTTCTCAAATATTAGTTTTGCGAGCTTTGGTCCAGAACAGCTAATTTACAATTTAGAATATCCTTTGGAGTGAAGACAATACAATACTGCTTCAAAGTAAGAGCAAAAATTTCAGCAGGCCTGCTTTGATCCCATATCGATCGCCCTTTCTTTTTTCTTTCCTTTTATTTAAGTTCCTATATTTATAATACCCTTTGAATACAGACACATTTTGCATGCCCAAGGTTCCCTGTTAGAAGGCTACAGTTTGCTTCTGTATTTTTATTGCTTCCTTTTATGAATTAATTGGGCACTCTCCTAGCAAGTCCTAGGATTTTCCAACTCCTCTAACAATCCCTTTTTAAAATGTACAATTTTCGCTAAGCTCAGAACAAACGAAAGCGAATCTCCTCGTGCTTCTCGTGGAAGAGACTGGCTCGGTGCGTGACGGCAACTCACCGATGACGTAAGTGAGCAGCAGGGCCAGGGTGAGAGTGAGGAGTGACGCGGACAAGGCTGTACACTTCCAGTTGCAGCAGCGGTGAGGCTTGTTGAAGGTAAACAGTGGTCTGGTCACGCTGCTGCGCGGCAGAGGCCGAGGTGGAGGGGAGTACACGGTCCCGGAGGTCAGCGGGTATCCCTGCCCCGCCCCTGACAGCAGAGCTGATGAACCAGACCCCTGTTTGAACAGGAAGTGTCTGTAGGAGAAACATACATTAAAGGTGTTATAGCAAAATGCCATTTACCTTCCTCAGTTACTGCTGCTTTCTCGCTCGCTCCTGTGCAATTTTCAGTTATAACAGCGGGACATTTACTACTACAAATTCTTTATAATTTCTTTTTGTGCATGGAAAAAAAATGGCTTTTAGGCCCAAGCCAGAAGCAAACCAATCATGCTTTTTATATTTCGCCAGAAACTGCTAATTATGGCAGTTGACCTGACAGCTATTACTCATTTTAATCAACTGTAGCCAGCTAATTAAGCTAGCATTGGCTCTGGTACTTGGTTCAAAACCAGAATTTTTACTTGTTAAAAAAAGTTGTTTTTTTTAACAAGTTTGTTTT
>VUQR01011164.1:92331-136878 GCA_015108515.1 Hemichromis elongatus | reverse complement strand
TACATGTTATAAAGTACAACAATTTGATAATTACTGAAAATGACACAAAATGGCAAAACTAGCAAAGCCAAATTACCATTTGTTTTATCACAAATAGCTGAGCCAGAATAACAAGCCTGGATGGATTCATACATACATACAGAATTAAAGGCTCATCATTTCTTTTTATTTACAATGACAACATGCAACAACACCAAACAAACAAACATATGTCTTTAGTGCTACCACATGTTGTGTCTATTATGGCTAACATTACCATTTCATACCATTCTGAAAACTGTACAATAATTTTGTGCAAGCTGCTGGCTCATTTCAGACCATTCACCCCTTTACATTTCTCCCAACCTGGGGTAATTTCAAATATAATCTACTAATAAAGCTAATTTTCCAGTAAGGCTTTTTTCCAGTTATATATTTTTCTGTTGTCAGATAAAGGAAGATGCTAAACCTACATGTTAGCTAGCAGTTACTTCCAAAAAGTTGCCGGTCTCGTGTTAAAATAAAACCAGAGATCTACAGCATACTGATAGTAAAAGAAAAGAAAATCTGGATTTTTTTTTCCCATTGAATCTTTAAGACACACTTTTTCAAACTGCTATAACATGTAGCCTTTAAATACTGTATTTTTCACCTCGGTTACAGTACTCCACACATCACCTATTCAAGTGGAGAAAGCTTGAAAGTTCTGCTAAGCAGAGTTACGGTTAAGCTATGACTGGACCGTTGTTCTTCAAGGTGACAGGTTAACCAAACGGCCTATTAATTGCTGCCCTAATCTTACAAGGGGGGGGAGCTGTTCCACATTCAGTGCTCTGCAAAGTAACTCCTACCTCTGGGACCGTGGTTGGTGCTTTTCTAAAGCAGATTACAGTACACAGTTGGAAACAATCACAGTAACCATGCAGGCCTATCTAGGACAGTGCTTCAACGCTTCACCAATTAGCACAGCGCAGACATCATTTTTCTCAGGTATCTAATATCATATTCTGATTCTGTTCATGCAAATCTGTACTCGGTGGATTTCAGTCTCACGCTGAAGCACGCCTGACTGAAGCTCATTTAAAGAGCCCTCAAGGTGGGGGACTTTAGAAGAGACCCCCTCTCCCACTATTTTTTTGAATGATGAATACAGACTCGGGTTTCACATATCACAGAGAGGACAGACTGTTCCACTTTGCCACTACATGAACACTCAGTCCTTTTCTTCAAAGCTGTCCCGAATAAACGCTTAGTGCTGTGTGAAAGTAATTCAGCTAAACTGTTAATATCTTACATGTTTGCCTGCATTTGTGTGCCTGTAATCTAAGTAATCTGTTAAACTTCCAAGAAAAGCATCATCAAAAATTAATACAGGAACCTAAAACCGAGGAAGAAGAGTAGTCTGAGGAAGTCCCTAAGCGCTAGGATTCTACTTGTAATTTATAATGTGTTCTGGAAAGCAGGCGTTTTTTGTGGCAAATGTATACCACATACATTATTCAACGTTACTGCATTATAACAAGTCAGACAACGGACAATGTTGCAATGTACTGCATGCAAGAAACAGCTATGTAATACACCTGTAGCGCATTGTAGTTAAAGTATAGGCTGAAAAAGCCCATATATGACCAAGTGTCTCTCTCTGGTGCAACATTATGAGCCACTGCTGTAATTCAGGGCAGCGCTGATATGAAAGAGAATGAAACAGCCCCAGCAGCCAAGGATCAATGGCTTACCTATTCCTTTTTTGACTCATCAAAGCAACTACTTAAGTTATACGGCTGTATTCGTTAAACGACGATGAGGTTTATTCTCATTATGAAAAAGAGTGTGTTAGATTGCCGCTGATGATAGGAAACTAAGCTGCAGGGCAATTAATCTAAGTAGCATTTCATCTATATTGTGTTTCGATAATGGGGGGCGAAGGTTGGATGGTGTCAGATGAGAAACAGGGAAAGGAAATTATGCAACGTGGAAAAGTAGATCTGGGTAAAGCAATTATAAGTGATTCCAGCTTGATCTGGCCGTACCGGATCCCATCAAAAAAATGAACAAAGACTGCTGGTGGTGGGAAACAAAGGATGGCTATGAGACAGCATCAGAAGGAGAAAACAGCTATGAGTCATTGTCTTATTCTCTGCCATGTGTGTGTGTGTTTTTCCAAGCAAACAAAGAAAACAACAAGAAAATATCTCTGAGCTCCTGCAATTCACAGACAGCATTATTGCTCCAGATTACTGTGTGCTCTCCAGGGGTTAATATTGGCTGTTGGTGCGATATGTTGGGGGATACGTGCAGTTCGCCTGAGTGTTATTCTGTCCAAGCAGTAAAAGGTGTGAGGTCACGGGCTGCCGGCAGGACACCAGTCTCTGAAGGGACCTCACAAGACAGGCCATTAAAGTGGTGCCAGACATAGACTGACAACATCGCTGGACTCCAGACTCTAACGCTGTCCTCATACATGGCTAAACTACATCCATCTCCTTTATCCATTTAACTGTTATCCTGCCCTGCAGGCGCATTTTACTTAAAAACAAGAAAGCTGGGGCCAGATCGGACTTCTCCTGTAAGGTGAAAAGTAAAACAGGAGAATAGCATATGTCTTCCATGTGTTCACATTCAAGAGGACACGCTGGATGTGAGTTGATGGTGACCTTGACATTTGATCTATCAAAAACAAGGTCAGTTCAGCCTTGAGTACTTGGTGAGCATTTGTGCCAGACTCGAAGAAATTATTGTGAGTACCTCCAAGAGATATTGTGTTCACAAGAAAGGGGCAGATGGGAGGACATATGACCGGCCAAACGTCAAGCCTGTGGCCACAGCTGTTGCAGCATCAATGCAGTCAAGAAAAGGGACGAATGGAACCCCACTGCAAGATTTTTAATGGATTTTTCTCTTTGACTTACGTTGGGGTTAGATTGTATTTTTAGTTCAATTAATGTTTGTACTTCAGAAAATTCTCAAATTCTCCTGTTATTGATTTATTACCCAATTCCACATACTACTCCCCGGATCAGTGCTCCTGATGTACATTTTATAATATGTAAATAACTGATATAAAGAGCACTATTCTACTTACAACCCTCAGGTATCTATATTACATATACATATACATACATTAGGGTTGGGCGATATGTAAAGATTTTCCAAACAATAATCTTAAGTCCAATAATCGATGGTGGGCAATACTTTTGTGCATGCACAGAGTTGTGATTGGTGGAGCAATGTAATCATGCACGGACTGATTTGCATGTTTAAAACACAGAAGAAGTTCAAACATGGATGAACCAATTGCCCAATAAAATATAAAGTCGCCAATTTGGGGTTTCTTTGGCTTTAAACCGGATGAAAGAGGTGAACCTAAGGATTTAACCAAAGCAGTGTGCCGCTTGTGCAGACGTATAGTGCGAGCAAAGGACTCAAACACAACTAACTTGCACGAGCATGTACGTGTCCACCATCCAAATGTTATTTTATGAGGTTACTGCCTTTCGTTCTCCCTGTTATGAGTTTGATTAAATGAATCGCTGCATTTGGGCACACTCTGAGGTGGGTGTATATGCTCGCTGAATGAAAGACGCTGTTGTTAAAAGAGCACTATTATTTTTATTTTTGTTGACTGCTTCTATCCGCTCCATCATTATTAGCAAAATTACTCAAGGGCAAATAAATAAATAAATCGCTCTTGTAAAAACAATAGTCGATATATTCGTCCAATCGCCCAACCCTAATACACATACACACATATCCTGTAAATAACTCATGTTCAGTCCAAAAAAACATCCAATCTTATATATATATATATATATATAAATATGTGTGTGTGTGTGTGTGTGTGTGTGTATATGTCCCTTAGCAGTTTAGCCATATTCTTTGCTAATGCTAATTGAGCAGTTAGCGTTAGCAAACAATATGGCTAATGCTAAATTCTTAGCTAATTAGCTAAGGATTTAATAGAATTAGCCGAAAACATGGCTAAACTATTAAGAGAAAAATAAATTTGTAAACTAAATTTAGTTAACAGGAAACCTAACTGATAATATATATTTTTACA
This sequence comes from Hemichromis elongatus, assembly GCA_015108515.1. Classification (NCBI taxonomy): domain Eukaryota; kingdom Metazoa; phylum Chordata; class Actinopteri; order Cichliformes; family Cichlidae; genus Hemichromis; species Hemichromis elongatus. Next base: position 132,842 of record VUQR01011164.1, on the reverse strand, counting down.
TTGTATAACTAAATAAAGAAAATATACTTGAAATTCTTACCATATTCCAGAAGACAATTTTATCTATTGTTTTTTCTCCACGTTGCAAAGCTATGACATCACAAAAGGTGATTGGTCGCAAAGTTATTCCTCACTGACATTTTTAAAAGACATGGGAAAAACAGTGGGATATCAGATTCACCAAATAGAACACATGTCAATAAATTGTAATTATATATTGTATTTTATTTATATTGTCAGTAAATTTAAGTTGTTTAAGTTTTTTGTGCACCATGTGAGGGAGTATTGCCTCAGTCATCTTAAACCCATGCCTGTTTTGTGTTTCTCTCTCTGTATGTCTCCAACGTGGCCCAGTTCCTGACAGATGACATCCATCCTTCACTGTCTGCCTCCTTTCCTTTCTCATCCAGCATCTGATGAAGGCTGTGAGCTAGATTGAGGACACAGGAGACTGCGCACAGAGCAGCTACACACCTACGGGTCAATGGCAGTTCAACTCTGAAAGGCCAGAGATAAACCCGAGAAACACACAGCCACACAAACAGAAAGAGAAACATAGCTCGCCTCAAAGAATGGCGCGCAAGACAAACATGCACAAAAAAGATGTCAAATACAGCATTTTCACACTTTCGAGGCCAACACAAGGGTCGAGACGACCATGGCGCTTTTATTGCTCTGCCGAAGGTGGATTAGAGCTAAAGGGATCAGAATCCGGCTGAAGAAATTGCATTTGTCAACGCAAGTGGAACTCTATTCTTCTTGTGCGATGCTTTTAAAATGCTTCACTGTTCTTCCTGGCTCCCCTTGCCTTTGATCTTCTTAGACAATATCTAGGGGCGACGCCCAGGAAGCTCTGAATTCATATCAGAGGGCAGATTTCCCCCGAGACAGGAAGAAAATGAGAGTTCCCGCTCTCCAGGAGGTCGGATTCTAGGCCCACGGGCTGTCTCTACCTGGATAAGTGTGTGTCTTTGTGTATGCCTGTGTAGGTGGAGGACTGTTCACAGGGAATATGGCAATGCGCGGTGTGTGCGACACAGAAGCTGATTTCACAGTGTTGGTGCGCACCCACAGTTTGTGACTTACGTACACTCACGTCCTATCAATAAGAGGAAGGAGAGAAGGCAGGGCACAAGTCAATTTATTACAGTCCCAACATTTGTACCCCTTAACACACCCACTGCGAGAGCCAGTCAGATAGATTGAATATCCATATCCGCAAGCCTCCACTTACACAAGCTGGCCTCTCCAGAAACATAACGGATGCGCAGCAGAAAAGGAAAATCTATGCACACTTCAAACAATCTTAATCTCAGCTGACGCAACGTCAATACATTTGAATACTGATTCATCAAGTGCGCAAGTCGAGGAAAATGGAAGCACACTTGACAACAAGAGATGTTATCCATGTTTTGCCATTTTTATTAAGGTCACAGCATCACTTAGAATTCTGTCAGCATAAGCCCCCGTGTCAAGTTTGTAAATACTTGATTAATCTTTAATCTGGAGATCGAGCCGATAGCGCTGCCAGGGTAAAAGCAGAAATATGAAATCATTAGATTAGCGGTGTATCTGAGAATGTGAAAGAGGAGAGAGAGAGGAGGGAGGGCGCTTGAATATTAAATCCGAAACTCAAAACAGTTAAGCAGTAAAGAGTTGGATCTTTTTTTTTTTTTTTTTTGTGGGTTCTCTCTTCAAAAACTAGATAGAAAAGAGCCAATATTATCTGAATTATGTTACGCAGGGACACTATTCTATTGACTATGAATATGATTACATTTTATGGTTCAGAACTAATAGCGCGCTATCAAATAAAACATATTTGACTAGAAAGTCCCAAACGCAAGTCTCCATCGAATATACTGAGTCACTGCGGAAATTGTGTTTTTATAATCACATCTCACTTCGGGAGAAAAGTTCTTTTAGCTCATCAAATATTGTTCGAACGATCTGAATGTTTTTTGTTTGTGGTGACTTTTCATTTAACGCGCGCTCACACGCTCACCGATAAGTGATGTAATTACAATGCACCCCTGACAAGCCTTTACATTGATACTCGTGTCTGGCCAATGATTAATTTAAATCGTCACTGAATCTAATTTTATTCTTCCTTCCCTTTAAATGAGGTAAGATCTAATTATGGCCTAATGCATAACTTATTAAAATCTCTTCTTCTGGTGTGGCAGCCTGCCAATCTCATCCTCGCGCATAATACACCACAATCCCGCGCCCGACCGCTCATTACACATGCAAACATATTCTTTTCCACCTTGCTGCTCCTTCTTCTCGAAAGCAGCCCCACAAATGAGGATCTCCTAAATAATTCTCTGATCAATTAATACCTATGCGGCAAGCGTATGCTTAATTCTGTTTGATGGGACCGACTTCCAGTGGCTTGTCTCCGAGCATTTGTGGGAAAAAAAAATGTTTTCGGGGTACCAAAGCTGAAAGGGAAATCACAATGTGTTCCTGAAAAGAGGATTTCTGCTTTCATTTTGGAGAGTTTTTACACAAACGCGGGTCCCCTGGTGAATGCGGTGGTGTGTGTGGTAAGAGAAGAAAAACAATTCCAAATAAACGGGAAAAAAAAAAAAGAGTTTCATGATGACTTTGATGGAAGTCCTTTAATAATACCCCAGAGGCCTGTGTGGTGTTCCACTTATTCCTCCAAACATGTGCAAAACATGCCCATCCTAACAAATCCTTTAGTCCGGCATTCATTCTTAATTATTACACTCTGATTTTTTTTGAGGAAATTTTGTGAAAGTCTGCCAAGTCACACTCCTGATGAAAGAATTTTCTTTAATCTAATGAACCTCATTTGTGAGATTAAAGAAATGTCTTAAATCAAGTGACATTATGCTGAGGGAGGGCGGTTTGCCTTGAAGATATTTTCACTTGAAGAATTTCATTACAAAATGACATCCGCTCTGGACTGAAAGCTTTTTGGAGCGAAGCCCTGTGTTTGCCCGCGCTAAAAATAACTTTGTGCGGCTCCAGAAAAAGCATTCCCTTACCTGGTCTCTAGGGGGATGTTGCTGTTGAGCACCCAGCTGTTGTGAAGCTGTGCCTGGTCTGCGCTCGAGCTGGTGTCTGCCCCCTGGCCACCCTGGCTGGCTTGGCACCGAGTTGGCATGGTCTTCCTCTGTAGGCTGACTTGAGTGTAAGGTGCCGGGCGGGCACAAGTGCAGGCGTGGGGCGGCGGCGGAGGTGGGGGCAGCGGTCGGAACGTGAACTGGCCGCCCGGACTGCTGGGAAGCTCTGCGTGGGATAGACACAACAGAGGGGGAGGGATGGACAGGGGAGAAATAAACAGAGGTTTAATAGGAGCACAGTACCATAAATTACAAATAAAAGTGGCGTGTTAGTTGACAGTTTATTGTTATTACACTGATTGAGAGCCATAAATCAGCCTGAAAACCGTCTCTGTCCTGCACCTTCCTGCCTACCTGCTTTGATACACTTCCAGCTGCCCTATAAATAGGTTCTTGGCTGGCTGCAACATTGAGCAGTCTTTAAAGAGCTAACAGCTCCGGCTTAATCTGCACCCGCCAGCCCAAACTACCCATGTGATGTTTATTATGAGATCTGTGGCTAGACGGAATGAGCTAGCCAGCTGTAACTCCCTCACACTGCTAACCCCGGGGTCTAGAGAGAGCGCTCTCAATCCATCATTTATCATTCTCTTTCACTATAACTCTCCCTCTCCCCATCTCTTCCTCCCTGCTGCTTTCTTTCCCGTTCCTGCCTGTCTTCTATAACTGAGCGGACTAATTACACTTTTATTAAATGCAATGCGCGCGCACATGTCAGCTTAACGTATGGGTATGGCTTCAGATAAAGCTGCTTTGCATGCATTTCCATACGTGCATGCGCCCATGCGTATGTATCAGGCTGCTTGAATTCATGAATGTGCATCAGCTGGGACGACAGTTAACACTGTTCAGGGGGGACAACTTGTGCCATATGGTTGCAGCATGGTTCCACGAATGAGGCAAATCCTCCATCCCAAAAGACCGACTCTGTCCAGCTGTATTGACAATGAATGTAACATTAGCCTCAAACCAGAGGGTAAAGAGTTTGCCCGCCAGAATTGTCGGACCTCAATTGTATTTGCTTCCAAAATGTCAGCAATAATTTAGTATCTGGAAGTGTAGTCCACCTGGGAGATTACCTCAGCCCTCCCTATTCAAGTGTAAGTATTACACAGATAATACCACAAAACACATTTTATTGACTCTTGCCAGATGAACACTGAGAAAAGTAAAGAATTAATCTTTTTTTTGTGTGCTTCTATCACAGGCGTGTTTTTTGGGAACACGTAGCTCTGTTACCGTTCCACTTGCATAAAGCAATGGTTTATTGTTAATATTTTCAAAATAAGAAAAATGTGTGCACAGGCACTGATATCACGTTGGTGCTTTGATCTCCTCAAAATTACTGCTGCCTTCTGTGCAGATATGTGAGCCAGTAAGCTATGTCATATCCACTGAAACATCACATTATTACTCTTACGTTTGAAAGTTTCATATTTATAAGACACATGTACGTCGCGGCAGAAGTGCAATGAAATGCTCCTGCAATCATTTCCTTAAAATATTTCCACAGTGCCATCTGTCCAGCCGTAGCCGCATTTTTCAAGATTCTTATTTGTATCAGCAGCCTCTGTTTGGATGTGGGGATGTACATGTGTTTGTCAGATATATATACATATCTGACAAACACATTGCCACGATAAGCGTGTGAGTGCTGTCGAATCGCTCTTTGAAGACGTGACAGGTTTTTCATCCTCTGTGACACATCGCTGGTTATTGATCTCCCAAAATGCCTGAACTGTCACAGCACAAATGCGGAGCATGTAATAGTTAGCATGTGTTTCTGGATCCCGCGCGCACTAATAAAATTTGCTCTTGATTTTCACGAAGCGCCGTTTCTCTGGTGACACGCTCCTTTTAGCGTTTCCACTGAGACAATTAAGGAGGCTCGACTCTCTATTCCCTTACGTGGCGTTACTGTTTATTGGGCTCTGTATTTTATAATAACACATTAAATTGGTGATTTTTTTTCTCCACATTTTATGCAGTTCATGACAGCAGCTGAAAATGTGCATTAACTGAGTGCGAGATATTTACACTTCTTCCACACATTTCAAACGGTTTTTTTGTGAAGCCAGAGAATTAATTTGCCTCCTGAGACAATATGATATTGTACCATATACATCTGCTTGGTATTACTATAATACATCACTCGATGATCTCATCAGATAGTCGGGCTGTGCTCAATCTGACAATGTAGGCCCCGGTAAAATGACAGGAAATGTATTTGTGCCATCACCTGAAGGTGCTGTTTAGTCTGAACTAATGCATGTGGAAAATGGAAGTTATTTTTGACCGAACCACCCCTGAGTATTAAAAATTACACGCTTAGGGAAAAGTGAGCGCTCCACCGTAGTGCGCCGCTGTAATGCGGCAGGATTTTTAAAGTGGCGCTTCGGTTTTTAGCAGGATCTGATTCATCAGTAAGTTAGAGTCCTTTGAGTCCTGCCAGATTCCCCTGCTTTCACAGCTCTAAATCCTGAAGGTAGATGTTTTTAGCAGTTGTGAGATTTTTAAATGTTTAAAGGAAAAAAAAAAAAAACACATGAAGTGCATTCCCAGGCAGCGCTGGGCACTTGAGTTGGCAAATTGTACTCAAATCGCACTTGGGGTTGTGAATCAGCTTTAGACTTAAACTTAAGTGGGACTCTGTCAACTTCATTGAGAATGTGGCACCTAAGGACACGACGAGGCATTGAGAAATTGTGAAGGAAATATGAACACTTCTCTTCAAAGGTGGCTGATTCAGCTTTACATGACAAATAGGAGATAATGGAATAAAGCAAATTTTATTTATTAAATAATACATGATAATAACAAGTAGTTATAATGATGCATTTATCGTAAGTTTTCTTATGTTTTTGCTTAATCTAAGGACGTTCCAAAGCTCTTTCTTGGATATTGACTGAATCTCTGTCAAGATGATCCCACACCGCTTCAATGATGTTAAGGTCTGGCCCACTGATTTTTAGCCGAGCTCTCGTGTAATTTGACATGCCTCAGCCTTTCCTCCCTGTTTCTCTTCCTTAAGAACGGCTTCTTCACAGCCACCCTTCCACTGAGACAATTTCTGATAAGGATGTGGCAAACTGAAGGGTCAGATGCATCTCACAGGTTCTGCGTCAGGTCTTTCATGGATTTCTTTTTCCTATATTTCTTAAGGACATGACTTTCAGATACTGTTCATTTGCTGTAGACTTTTTTTCAGACCTAACACTTTTTTTGGCCTCCAGTTGTCAAGTTTCCTCCAGTTTCTTGGCATAACTCAAACTGCACACCGTACCAATATATGCTACGTTTTCAGCTAATAGCTCTCTGGGAATCACCTTGTTGATGCAAAACAGTATTTTTATGCCTGCCAAACTGTGTTATCTTTGGCAGTTTTCATAGAGTCAGCTTAAGATTTGGGAACAAATAATGTGTTTTTGCAACAGTGCCTAAGATACAATTTTATAACAATAATTCTTGATTTCATACCAAGACTGGACTGAAAATAAGTGAAAAAGCAGCAGCGTCAAAAGAAAAACTACTGCTTAAGATCATTTTTTAAAAATCAATGAGAAAATCTTGCTCCTAATATAAAGAAATGAAGGGTGGCTCAAGATTTTTGCACAGCACTGTACATCAGTACATACAGTTAGACTAGATGCTAACAGCTTTAGTTCTTCATCACTATCTGATGATGCCAGGTCCTCATTTCTATGCGCGACATAATTATGAGGTGATATCAGAATCTGCGTTGCAGTGATTTTCTGCAAAAATGACACCCTAAATTAAACAATGCATACAAATTCAAACAGGTGAAGCCATTAATAGATTTGCACCACAATGGGCTGTCAACAATCTTTGGATTCAAACAGGCAAGTGGTTCCTAAATTAGGAAGAAATTTAATGAGAAATTCTTTTCAGCCCAAATGGGTCACAATTATATTGAAACTAAAATAATACATGCAAATTATTTCTGCCTGTTAAGTCTCAACTGATTGCCAGTGCATTATTCATTTTAGAAAACCTAGGCTGCAACAGCCCAGGCTTCACAGTCACACACACACAAAAAACTCCTCATCCGCTACATTTGTGTTTTCTGGCAAAGGAAAGAGGAAAAGAATATAAAGTGGACAGGAGAGGAGGAGAGAGGACAGGGATAGAGGGCCAGAGGAGAATGTAATCTTGGTGAGTAGGGTGACACAGGGGCCTTGGCTGCCAGATGGTGCTTTAGAAGGCTTAGTAAAGGCAGCTTTGGGTCTGCGCTTCCAAAGATCCAAAAAAACTTTTTCTAACACAATCACACAAATGGCAGGAAAAGAGTCCTCCTCTCTCATTCATTCAAACAAAGTCACATCAAACACGCAAGCTGTGATATTTCGTTAAGGAGTGAAAGCAACTAAAATAGGACTGGAAATGTGGGGCAGAGGCCGTGTAATATTTGGCCAGGAGTTCAGAAACATCAAATCGAGTCTACGGGGAGCAGAGCGTGGCTCTCGATGACATTCGTGACAGTGTAGAACATCCTCTGCCCCGGGGTTCCTCTGGGACTTAGGCCTCCAGAAAAGATACTTTTAGAAAGTCGCTTATGAGATATTTTCCTGGAATCATCAGCTTTTGGTTACATAAGCGAGATATGAGGAAAAAAGCGTTTTATAGCAAGTAGAAGGCAGATCTGGGGGGGATTTACTGGGAAATGTAACAGGTAACAGGTATTGGGGCCAGGTATTAAAAATGCATTACTGGAGTTGAGATGGGCCCAAAATAGCACGGTAATTAAGTATTTATGATAATTTGGGCATTTAAAGCCAAGTCCTACTAATGAAATGAGAGGAGAACATAGTAAAACATGACTCAAGCATGCATACACTGAGTAATAGTACCGAGCTAGTTGTCATGATGGCTCAATTCTCTCTTGAAGAGATATTAACAAGTGGGTATAAAACTGTTTGACTGAGCGCAGAAATGAATAACTTGAGCAAAATAATCTTGTAAATGAAGGCTTGTCATGCTCATTAAAATTATCTACGTTTGGTCTCGATTAGCCTGAAAGATGTTCAGCGCTAACAGTACATGAAACTGTCATAATGGGCAGAGGAAAAGCTAAACAACAAAAAGATGAGGCATGAAGAGGGGGTTTCTTTGGCTGCGTGGAGCGAGCAACAGTTCAAGATTACGCATCAGGGCTTTGCAGCAGTGCTCGAGTGTTTTTTGAAACCTTTTAGAGTTTTACAGGCATCTGTGGCAAAGTCTGTAATTTGCCATTAGCAGTTAATCTCAGGGTGAAATTGGAGTCAGGTAATTTCAGTCAATGGCATGACGTTTTTATCTATGAAAGTCGAATCTTCACAACACTTTTGAAAAATTGAGTCATTGGATAAAAATTCTGAGGCTATCTGAAAAAGCGTCACCGATATTTATAACAGGTTGGAAAAGAGCTTGGCGAGACACCCTTTGCAAATGAAGGCAATTCGTGACCGGTGTTACCCTCAGCAGCAAAGTGAGGCATGCAACGGTCTGAGAAGTCACAAAGGAGCCCGGACAGAAATTCAAGGCCGTTCTCTCGCTGGCTGATGTTAATGTTCATGAGTCCTCCTTCAGGAGAACACTGGAGCACAATAGTGTGGATGGCAGCGCTGCGGGGAGAAAGTGCTGCTCTCCAAAAATAACACTGCTGCCCATCTGCAGTTTGCTAAGGATTACATGGACAAAGCATAAGCACACAGGGCTGTCACGACACTAGAATTTCAAACGCGATACTGATACCCAAGAAAATACTCGATACCATTTTCAATACTGCTGGGAAAGAAAGCCAAAAAAGCCAAAAGGCTTTTTTTTTTTTAAATAAAGATCGGAAAAATACAAACAATAACATCAATAACCACTCTATTTTCAAGCTTGTTGACTTAGTAATAAAAATTCAGTAACTGTAAGATCTATATGGCAAACATTTTCAAACTGTTTTAGGTAGCAGTAACCAACAGTAACTTTCCCCAGGTTCAGCGTGGAGCTTTAAGAGAAACATGAACCCATTTAGGCACAGATAATTGTGTTGTGCTGTTAAATGAATATTGCCCATTAATGTTACACATGGGCACCACTGATGTTTGCTATAGCTTCCACATTAACATTGTCGTTTTATCATTAGCAGCTAGCCACTGCCTTAATGATGATTTAGCAGATGGCTAATGTAGTCATCAGCTAACGTTATCTTGTGAGCCAGCCAGGTTAACATTTATGATAACTGTTTACTTTGGTGTTATTCAGAGGAAACTGTTTAGCTACTTCTGCTGAAATTTAGGTGAGGTCTGTGTCTATGTGAACTTATGTCAAACATATTAGAAGACTCTAATACTGTTGGAAATGACTAATCCAATAGCAATTTGTAGGATCTCAGTAGTGATTCTTCTGAACCACCCTATAAGCATACTGGACGGACATTATCCCATCTGTAAAACATGTCTGTTGTAGCGTCATCTGAGCCAAGACAGTCAAGACAGTCATCATTAATGGAGAAATTAAGCTTCAATCATACCAGCAAATTCTAAAGGGACCATATAGAGATGTCTGCCTGTGACCTGAACCTCGGAGGACAGTGGACAAATGACCAAAACACACAAGTCATTTTAGAAAAGAAGAATTAAAAAAACCAGCTGCAACTAACTCCTGACCCTGATCCATCAGATATATTGTGGAATGGCCTGAAGCGAATAGTGCGTGTGAGGAAAACCAATAACATCCCACAGTTGAAGCTCTTCTCTACAGAGAGATAAGTTAAATTTCTTCAAAGGCAATGATCAACAGGTGCTGGAAACATTTAGCTACTGTTATTACCAAAAGCAAAGGTGCACATAACATCCCTAACAGATGGCCAATATCTGAAGGTGACAAATAAACAAGTGATAAATTTTAATGGTGTTTTCTGATATGTTAAACTAGCTTCTCTTTTTCTACTTTAGGGCTTGTGTGATAATCTGATGAATTTTAAGGTCCAGAATGTGAATGTGGCTCATCTGACTCACAGGTTATTGTAATGTGTGCAGGTTGCACTAATCTAAGAGGAAAATAGAAAAAGTGTCGCCACAGCACGAGTATGCATGCTCTTCCATTCACTCATTCATTCACTGTAATTATGGTCTGTTTTCTGGCAGTACTTATTAAAATTATGTAGCTCAATGTTTGGTGTGTTACTCCGAGTTATTTAAAGGGGTGGGCTGCAATTTCTTTCAAAGTCAGCGTAGAGGTTCAAACAAAAAATAATTAATCACCTTGTTTACTTTTTATAAAATTAAATGCAAGTTTCCAGACCTTCCCCCACTCCACTAATTTCCATACAGTCAAGTGTGGAAGCAGAAAATCCAAAACATATAGCTCCTTTAATAAAAAGAGACCACACCACATTTGATGTGAAGCAGACCAGAAAAACAAGAGCCGCAAAAATATTGAAGCCTAAATTTCCGGAGGTTTTCTCCTCTTCTTCATTCCCCGTGTTTGCTCTCACTCCCCCTTCTCTTCATTATGGTTTCTAGCCCTCTAGCATAGAGTTAATTTCACTTATTCCAGGGAAGCAATATAAAATCCATAGAGCCTGACCTCAACAATACCTAGCCTGCCTGACAAACAGAGGAATGTGACCGTTTTTAGAGAACATTTAACACCAGGCCCAGCAAATAATAAGAAAAAAAAAACCCCACACACACACATCACCCACCCCACTCTAAAAATAACAGATTAATAATTTCCCCCAGGATAGCTTTTCATCTATCTTGCTACTTAATTGACTTGCATTAAATTGCCACAAAGTTTATTTCGCTGCTGTGCTTCAATGAAATAAATAATTAACCCTATAAAAAGGTCAGACAACTGAAATTAGAACTAACTGGCTTTTGTTCTTCTTTTTTTTGCAATAATGAGAAAGGATCTCGCCCTAACTGACCATCGGACTCGCTGTAATAATTCGTCTTTGTCTTCTGACCGCAGATAACGCATTATCTCATCAGACATTATAAGTCCCAATAACGCCTTTCATTGGCTGGATGCTGACGAAGTTGGCAAGAGAGATCACAATATCAATAACAATGATAGTGAACGTTTGACAACGGGGACTAATATTGCTAATGATCATGACGACGATGATGATGTTGAAGAAAATGATGTTACCGATAGCGGTGCTGGTGGTGATGGAAATAACAAAGATAACGCCGATAGCATCAGTAATAACAGCGATAACAATGATGATGAAAACAGCAGCGATGGCAGCAGAAACACTGATAATTACATTGATGACAGTGGGCTCGGAGACAGCAATTAGAATAAAAACAGCCATTGATTCATCTCTGCAGACGCAGGGATAAACGGTGGGATTTCCATTTAACAAAGTGACACAATCATGTTGTCCAATTAAAGCAAGAAAATACAAATGAAGAAGCAGAGTGCTCTAAGAGCTTTCCCCTTTCTTATGGAACCCAGTCGATTCTCATACAGAGGCTGATAATTAGCAGCCATGCATCATCTGACTTTTTCATATCAGAGAACTCTGTGTTCGTAGGAGCTGGGAGGTGCGTGGATGCATGCATGCAGAAGTGGATATGCATAGCTGTGTAATTGCTTATTTGTACCCCCATCTCCAAAAACAACTCCGGCACAAACTCATGTTTAGGCTGCAGGTGATTCTGAAAGTAGCATTTCCCAAGAGAAGGCATGAAACCTCCTGAGTCGAGCTCCTCAGTGCTACAGCAAGAGGCTTACCATCACTCAAACACTTCACTGCAGGGGCCTGCGCTCAAATTACATTTTCAGTAGAGCGAGCTCCAATTTAAATGATTTGCTTAAAAGTCCTAATTAATCAGCTGATGTTTTGCAGACAGGAGTTAGCCGACCAAACTTTTTTTGATCTTAATCAATGTTGGCTGTTTTGCCAGAAGAGGCAAAAGGAGGCCAGAGCAGGTTTCTCTGAAAGTGGCTTATAGTGAAAAAAAAAAAAAGAAAAAGAAAAAGCTAGCTGAGCTCAGCTCATCTGTCCAGAGAGCACAGCAGTGTCCTGATCCTTCCTGACCTTGTGACTGCTGCAGGGAGCCCAGTCAGTATCACCACTGCCATTAAGCAGTACAGGTATTTCTGTGCATGCGTGTGTGTGGACGGGTATTAACGTCTTGGTGGGGACCAAAAATTGGAAGTTTACTATACTCGTGGGGACCGACAGCCCTTGTGGGGACCTACACCATAGCCTACACCAAAAACTATGCCGAAACTCAGATCATGCATTTCCAACTATTTGAAAAAAACAAACTCTAAACTGTGCATGGTACTGCATATAACACATTGGGACATGACAATTAACGCATTAGAAAGCATGCCAAAGCATGACTATTGGTAACAGCACTGGCCTTCTACGTTATGTCTAAATCAGTTGTAAGTATGCACATTAGAGTCTGACAGAGATGTGAAGCATGATCGGTAGAGGGACGATGTCATGTGAGTTCTAAATCTTGATAGAAATTTGCACCAGCAAGAAAAGGGTGTGGCAAAGGTGCGTGAGACTCACAGTGGCCATTACGGTGATTAGTGAGTTCATTAATCTTTTACAAGCCTTACCATTGTCTCGCTCCATCCCCCTCACTCTCTCTTCTATACATCGACACACACGGCATCTCCCTCAACCCCAAAACAATCACAGCACGCACACAGCGTGTACATAGAGGAGGAGTTTCACCTGCACACACATGCATACACTGTATTTCCTCTGACAGTAAAACAGGAGAAGGTGCCTGGGCTTGACAGCAAACAAACCAACATTAAGAGATTCCTGGCAGGCGAAAGAGAGAGTGGTATCAAAGCTACAAGAATGCACCACCAGCAGTCCATTTTTTTTACTGAGAGAGTGAGAGAGTATGTGCAGTGTTGTAGTAGACCTGAGCTGCTGGTAATTAGAATGGGCTCTGAGGAGAGACAGGCAGTGGAATGAATGCAAATGAATTCACTGGCTCCGGCAATGGGCTCCACAACCTCACTTTTCATATAGCACGCCTTACAGACATGAAGTAACTGGCACAAACAGAGGCAGGCTACACGGTAAACACTGAGTGACACCACTGTGGACATGCACGTGCCAACATGTCCACACGCGGAAACAGACGTGCACGGGTGTGTAAATAAAATGCGAATCCGCAGGCATGAAACAAATATGAACCCCACAGTACGTGGGGAAGCGCACACAGATACGAATCCACATACACAACGCACATTATACTAATCCCTACAAACAGCACAGTGTTGCTTATGAAAAGAGAAAGTGAAATTGTGCGTTCCAAGCGAACATCCACTGCATGTCCCACAGCGGAATAAACAAACCCTTCTTAATTGGTGTCGATTTGGAACGGAGTGATGATTCATCATGCAGAACTCCACAGTGGAGTATTGGAAACCCAATCATTTCTAATCCATATGACCTTGACAGAGCGCCACAGCTAGACCGTAACTCCTTCCACATGCATTGTCCAACAGACAAAGTCGGGGCATTGTCACCGACTTTACAACTCGTTGGGACTGTAATGCACCAAAGTCAGATCACTTCACTGATTACTCCATCTCAGCCAGCGGCAAATCTTTATGAAGCACTCAATTCTCCACAGCAGTCATAAATCAGAGTACTATAAGCTTTCCATCTCTATGATGGCACACCAGAGACACTATTTCCATATCATGCTGCTCCAGTCAATAATACCTACTCCCAAAACATCCACCAGCATTGCTCTTGACTCAGAGAAGCCCACCAGTACCAGCGTAGCTCACCTGCAGATTCCCAGCGGTTTGCCATGTGAAACTTTGATCGGTAACTCTGCAGCTTCTCTCAAGGAGAAGCAGGTCGTCTGCGAAGGGGTCCTGCTCTTTACTAGCTAGTGCAGTAAATGAGCCTAATTAACACATCTCCCTTTCTATCTTAACCAGACTACCGGGGCCGACTAGAGTCTTATTATAGAGTAGATTATGCATGTAATGTCCCCACTGAGATTAAAATGTGGAAAGCACCGAGAGAGGTCCACACATATGTGCACTCTGCACAAGAGGACAGGCCTGTTTGAATATAGGAAGACGAACAAGAGCAGATGGAACGAGGGGCTGCTTGGTATTCAGACTAGAACGTGTAATAGATGGTGGAGTGAGATACAGGTACAAAGGCAGAGCAGACGAGAGACAGAAAGAATAAGAGGAAAGAGACGTGTCTTCAGCACCACCTGCAGACTCGACTGGTGGCCATCTTGCGGTCAATGAGGTGAGAGCGGCCGACGCCCCGGGTCACGATTAACACAGACCAATGACAAGTCAGCGCTTGCCCTCTATTGCAGCAACATCTTAGCGTTCCACTCCACCGACTGCACCTATCACACCGATCACAGCGCATGCACATGCATACGCTTTCGCATTCTTCCACCACTTTCTATCTGTCTACCTCTCATTTAAAATCTTTGTCTCTCACACACACACACACACTCATACACGCACACGCACACACCAGGAGAAACTTAACAAATGTGGGAACAGATGCCCCACATCAGACTGCAGTTGCCCTCTGCTCCCTGTATGCCTCTAGAGAGACAGAGGGATACCGTTAACGAAGATAAGACCTCGCAGTCCTCTGCTGTCTTAACAGATGCCTACGGAGAACACACACACACACGCACACACACATTTCTGAGTCGTTTTTTAAAGTCTATATCAATATAACGCTTAAGAGATACAACCAGAATATCTGTAATACCTGCTTCGTGCCCACCTCCCAATCACATCTCCCTCTTTTGCTGTAAACACTTCTAACCAGTCCTCCCTTGTGCTTCCTTTCTTCTGGGAACGTGACTCCTTTTTATCCTGGCTGCTGTTGCCCTCTACTCACTTGTTGAACTCAAGGAGCTTCTTTGATAGGTGAAGAGGAAAACAAGATATTTAGTGACCCTCTTGTACCCAGACATTCAACTGAGGCAGAAAATAAAAACACGTCTTTGTTGTAAGCTTCAATTTTTCCCTTTAAGGTAAAGGGCTGTGCATCTCTCTCAGATACAAAATGATCGTGATATTTTTATGATAATAAAAGCTGCAGTTCAGTTCAACCAAGTAGCATGTTTTTGTTGTTGTTATTTTTTTGACATATTTTAAGTTTAATTTGGGAATCCAAATGCTAGGAGTAAATGATTTTGCATCTATAGCTGTTTACTATGCGAGGACTGTATATAAACAATGAACATGCACGGCTTAATGTCATGACTTCTGAAGTGAATTTCAGTCATAGTGTTTGGACTGCTGCCATGTTGGTTTTTTGGAACAAGAAGTGACCGGATTTAAGGGCAGCAAACTGCATTAATTACCAGGTAATGCCAGAAACCTTTTTTAACAAGCACATACAAAAACCACATGAGTCCAGTGCACAAACACAGATATATATTAGTTCATGCTTGTAACTTATATATAGCCACTAGATTTTCATTTGACAAAACTGGAACCCAAACGTCTTGGACAGGCTGTACCTCACAGCAGGTCAGACAGTTGAATAAAAAATACTCCAAAAGGCACAAACAGTACAGACATGACTGAGAGGCTAAGATAAGTAACTCAGATTAGAGTACGAGTTGATGCCCTCAGAAGGAAGATACCGTTTATACTAGCCTGTAACTCAGATAGGTATAAAATGCACAAGAGGAATATGATGGATGGATGGATGGATGGATGGATGGATGGATGGATGGATGGACTGTGATGTGTTCCCTCATTTGTCCGAGATAAATTTCTTATAAGGGAGACAATAAAGGCTAATCTAATCAACTGTACTCTAGTGGAGATGGAGCTAGCGCTAACTGTTGCTGACAGTCCAACGGATGGATATATGCCCAACCCTAAAAAGTTGAGACACACTTTGATGGCAAAAACACATCTGTGCATCCCTTTTTCTTTTAACAGCATTCTGTAAACATCTGGGAACTGAAGAGACCACCCGTTGGACTTTTGAGAGAAACATGGTCCCATACCTATCAGGTATAGGATTCTGCCTGATCAACAGTTGTGGGTCTATATTATATCTTTTATTTCATCAAATAATTTCAGTTGGAAAAAGGTCTGGACTGGAGGAAGGTCAGTTCAGGACCCAGACCCTTCTATTTAAAAGCTATGTTCATATAATAGATGCAGTTGAGCATTGTCTTGGTAACATATGCGAGGCCTTCCCTGTAAAATAAATCATCTGGATGGGTGATGATGGTGCCTGATGGTCTCTTTGCAGAAGCTGCCAGTTCCATAGGCACTGATGGCAACAAAGATGCGGGCTTTTGAACCGAGAGCCAATAATAAGCTGAATGGTTTCTCTCCTCATTAGCCTCAGGGCTCACAGTGTGCAAATTTTCAAGAATATAATGTAAAATGTCACTTCAGCTGACCACAGAACAGTTTTCCAGTGTGCCTCAGTGTATTTTGAAGGATCTTTTGCCCACAGAAGAAAGCAGCATTTCTGAATCACCCAACCTTTTTGAGACGAGTTGATGCTAACTGCAAAAATTATACATTTTCTCAGTTAAACATCTCATACATGTTAGCCCTGTGACAGCCTGGCTACCTGTCCAGGGGGTAACACGCCTCTCGCCCTATGACAGCTGGGATAGGCTCCAGCCACCGCAAACCCTGAATTGAATAAGCGGGAGAAAATATATGAGGTTATGGCTCAGTAGTAAATTAATTTGTTCATTATTACATATTCATACATAAATGTACGAATGAACTGAAAATACACAGGTGAAATAAAACCTCATTGGCTTGTGCTCGTTACTCGAGGAGCATGCTTTAAAGCCTGTGACATTTAGGGCATCTATTATATAGTACACTCGCTGGTTGCAGGGTCAGCCAGGAGATCAGATTAAGTAAACATCAGCAAGCGAGAGAGAGAGGCAAACACACACAGAAAAGAAGAGGTAGCTCAAGTGGTCGATTTTTTTGTTGAACACCAATTATATATAAGCTTTTTATGTGATCCTTGGTCACACATGTAATCACTTAACTCTCCAGACATGTGACAGACGAGGGACAGCGGAAGAAGATGTGTGGATCAAGGGTTTGCGGCTGACTTTCAGGGATGAACTGATTGACATCAATCCATCATCCCTCATGTTATCTACTCTGGTATCTGTCATAGCCGGAATATTCCCTGGTTTCCAGAATAAAATGATTAAAGACCTGTCAGCGTATTAAAAAAACACGAGCCCTCGAGCATAAAAGATGGCAGTAGCCAGGTGACCACTGGTCCTGTGACTACGGTCACATGCTGAAAATATCTCAACAAACTATGACTCCCAAGCACCTGGCTCTGCAAATCCGTCAAGAATATGCAGACGTGTCAGTGCGTAGCATGCAAATGCAAGATGAAACCATGCATAGCAGTCTGAAAATTAAAAGATAAGTCAATACACTATTACGGCGAGACAGCTACGTATGCACTTACACTTCTCCAGTTAGAAGGATGTTTACATAGCCATTAGCTAACTGCACTTTATGACTATTCAGAAACCACTTACAGGACACACACTTCCAGACACTTAGCGCTATTAGCAGCCATTATCATTCATGTATAATCATGTGGAATGATATGCAAGGGAACCTCATCCGCAGTCACCACAGAAAACACAGAGAAAAACTAAATTCTGGTGACACTTGTGCAGCCAGCGGTGGAGCGCAGGGGCACAATGCAGGTTTACACAACACATACATACATGGCAACATATTTAACGCATGCATACATACACAACGCCACACCGACTATTAACAACTCTGGGAAAAAACACAGCCATAAAATCAAACAGTGGGGAGAAACATAAAAAGCGTACATGTATGATTCAGCCTGCCGTGATTGTACCAGGCACAAGCAGTGAAAATGCGACACTTGTGCCCTTCGCCTCGCCCATCTCTTTTCCTGTCCACAGCTGTGACTAAAAGGGCCACTAACCTATGACACAATAATGCACAAAAAGACAACATCCAGAAAAGACAGTCAGTGATCCCTTCTAAAAGGGTCAGGTGCTCCGAGGCAATAAAATCTTAAAAAGCAAAACGATAATATTCTGCCTTAGCCGTGACTGCGAAGACAGCGTCGAATGGGAGAGGCTGAGCTCAGACAGGACCTGGGCCTTAATGTAGTTTGTAATTGTAAGTGTTGGTCTTTAATAAAAGCCCAGAGTATTTGGTCAGGCTAATAGACTGGGCTCTCTAAATCCTGCCTGCCATGCATTATTCAACAGCCATTAGCTATCACCTCATCTGGGAGGCTGTATGAGCCCCATCATCGCCTGGAACCCAGGCTACGCACACCAGAGGTGTGTGGGGAAGGCTGTGGGGGGGATTAGCTAGGGAGAAAGAGAGAGAAAAGGAGGAGATGCAAATAAAGGTATGGGAGGGGAAAGAGGGCAGGCTAAAGATTCAAAAGCAAAGAATCAAAGAGGGAGGCTGACGAAAGATGGGCGTGATGTGGCGTAGGTAGGGCTGTGATATGGAAATCACTAGAGGGAGATGAAGAAATGCCTGGATAAAAGCCAGAGGTCATATGGTACAGATATTAAAGTGAGAAGAGGTTGATGCAGGGGACTGAGAGGAGAGGTGACCGATGGAAGGTGGGAGGAATTAAGCAAGATGCATGGTGGTAGCCGAGGTAAGAGGGTCAGAGGCAAGAGTCAGAGTGAGGCTAGAGAGAGCAGCAGAGAATGAAAGAGAGATGCCAGCCTCAAGTGGCATTTTTTTGGAACATAAATGTCAGATGCATCCTTCCGCTCCCCTTTCAACCTTTTCCTATTTCAAATCCCCTCAGCACCTTTTCAACCTTCCCCCTGCTCCTTCCACTCCACCTCCTGTGGCCCTTCCCGATCCGCCCGCCTCCCTCCATCTCCCGAGAGCAGTGCCAGCGGTAATTTTGCTTTCAGAGACACGAGAAGGCCGCGGAACACATGGAGACACGGGCTGCTGAGTTACCATGGTATCGCTGGCCAAGAGGAATGGCGCCAAGATGCGCGTCTGCGTGTGCACCGGTGTGTACAGGTGTGGGCGCGAGCGTGCACTCTCGAGCACGTCTACACGGCCCGGTAATGGGTGTTTAGCAGGCCTGCCAGACTTGTCCCAGCCACCGCTCTCCCAGACTACCAGGTTCTCCTGACCCTCTGCGGCAGCCCAAGGACACACTCCTGTCTCTCTAATTAAAACACAACCCTGACACACATTGCACGCATACGCATACACACACACACCCCTGCAGGTCTGCAGCTTAAAATAACCTTAAAAGGAACAAGCGGAGCCATCATCCCCTGCACTCAACACCTCTTCAAAATCCACTCAGCGTTTTCTCACCAGGCAGCTCGCGGGCAGCCTCTGCCTCAATCTGCAGGAAGAGTCGCAACAACAAACAGCATCTCCGAATACTGCGCTCGTTTATTAGACAAGTCATCAAAGGCAGCTGCATTTATTATTGCATGACCTTCCAGGAACTATGGCACTGCTACTGTGCACTTGAAAATAATTGACTGCAGAACCATTGGCCACAAAAACCACAACACTGTTTCTTTAAGGCTGTCAGAGCAGCTATGGTTTAACAAACAGACAAATGTCTGTTTGTTAAACCAATGCAAAATATTACTGCTCAGCGATTTTTATTTCAAAACTGCAGGCAGACAGTATTTTGCAGCATTATGCCTCACCATGCCTTTTTTTTCATTATTATTTTTTTGAACCATTGTGACAATAGTTAAGTCTTTCACAAGTGTTTGCAAGTCCATCACTCTGCGTGGCCCACACAGACTCTCCTACTGTTCATGGGTGCATACAGAATTTAACATTAGTGACGTGTGTTCGCCTAAGATGATGCTAGGGCACAGAATAATACAATATTACACGAGGAGCATTTGGAAACCTTGTGTGATTTAAGGGAGGTAAATAAAGTGCGTGGGCGTCGCATGTGACATCCGGGATTGAGACAGCCTCTCCACTTCATCTTCCAGCAGACAATTTAGCATGTTTACTTCCTCGTTAAGCGCATGAGGGACCCTGATGGAGGAATCCCAGGGAGGCAATGGTGTCCTGTCACTGCAGGTTACTACTGCAGCATGATTTAATGGAACTGTCTGTCAGAAGGCTGAACAACAGTCTGTCAACCAACAAGGAGAGGTTACACGCACACTCGCAAGCACATACACAGACTCTCAAAAAAGAAAAAAACAAAGCAAAAAAACCAAACAAAAACCAAAAAAAAAACCCCACAATGGAGAAGAACTGTCAAAACTCCCTCTTTTACTTGCTCTCTCTGTCTCGCTTTCCCTCCTAAACACACGCAGGCACACAGGGAAAAAGAAAAAAAAATCGAAAAGCTAAAGCACATATGTCCAAAAAGGTTCTGGCAAGAGCTAAGACAGGCAAGAGATGAACACGGAAGCGCTCCGAGCACGTACAGCGAAATCGGCAGTTAGAAAAACACACATCACCGGCAGCCCCCCCACCGAGAGAGGAGATGAGTGCCAGGAATACAGTCGCTGCATCAAGCGGCACAGGTGTTATCAGAGCGCTTTACAGGAGATCCCGCCAAACAAAGTACTACTGTCATCTCTGCACAAGTAGCAGCATGGAAATCAACCCAAACAAATGTAATGAACGATTCACAAAGTATTTAGCAGATTAGGTGGAAAAACTCTATGCATGATGGGGGCCCAAATCCAAAGCTCATTACATGTGGCACTGCATTAGGAGCTCACACGAGCCAGTTTACAGCTCTATCCCTCGGCTCAAGTCTGATTTCTATCCCCTGCAACCCAGTGAATGAGGTAGAGAGCAATCACATCAGCCAGGCATCGGGCATCTGCTATAAAAGCCTTTCTTTATTGTATATTTCCAGCGTCATTCCAAACTGGCAGGACAGAGAGCTCTGATTAGCATCAAAGCCTTTGATTGCCCCACTCAACAATCAGCGCCGCTCTCCCGTATGATGCCTGCCGTGGTGCGAAACGAACAGTGTGTGCGTTTGCGAGAGAGTGCGTGCGACTGGTAAAAGAGGCGAGAAATTACGATAAATCACGAACACATCCAAATTACCCCCCTTCCTTCTCATAATGCACGAACATACGTGCATTAGCATGTGTCAGCCCACGCCTTAATCTCTCGTGATGAACCTAAGTGGTCTTCTAATACGCCAGCCTTGAAGCCCATCTTTTGATGTTGCACATTGCAGCAGAATCCTCTGGTTTGAACATTTCACTCTGGCCTCGACAAAAAACGGGCTGCTTCTTTAAAGATACCTCTCTCTGTGGCTAAATATGATTAGCTGCAGAGGACATTGTAGCTCTCTCCACAGCTAATACATTTAGTATGGATCGTCTGAGGGGGTAAGGATACAGCTAGGAGAGAGATCAATATTCTAAGTCAGAGTCTGTCTGGAGAGGAGGAACCATGCTGGGAGATGGTTAACTGTTCTAAAGCAGCAAATGCTGTCTGGAAGCAACGAATGCCAGGAATCCCGAGATATTGAACACGTCTTCAAAAGGTAACGCTTAATGCTCAAGCTGGGCGATAAGTTACGCTGAGTGTCTGCATCAAGCAAGGTGCTTGTTGAAGATTTGCTGTGGATATCTCCAAGGATGAGAGATTACATAAGGCAAATCTGGATGATTCCTTATAGTCTATAGTGCACCACTTAAGACCAAAGCCCCATAAGGGCCTTGCCTCCGTAGGGCTGATGTCAAAGTGGTGCTCTAAATAGAGAAAAGGGTGTCCTTTGAGATAGAAGGGAAAGGACCCAGATTTAAGTGGCTTCATTTGCATGCGTGAATCCCTCACTTGAGCCCATTTGAATCGTGCACACCGGCCGCTGCAGACAAACTTCCCAGCGCACACACACACACTTAGCATAGACACATTCTTCCCCCTCTTTTTTCCTAGCGTCAGAGGACATTAGCACTGCATCTATTTCTGGAGTCCCATTAAGCTAGTAAAACATTTAAGATCCACACAGAGTGATTCCTACTGTCAGAATGACCCGTTCTTCCCCCATTTCTCCTGCTTGTGTTAAAAAAAAAAAGAAAAAGCTGACGCGAAGCTTGTGACAGAAACATGTATTCGGTGCCGTTATGGATTCGGCTGAGCGGGCTCGCACGCCGGCTTTGTGGGGGTGAGGTAACGGAGGGTTTGGGTGGGGGGAGGGGTGTATGCAGCAGTTCGCCCGCCAAATGGGTCCATTTTGCTGAAATGTGAAGCCTGCACTTTTCTGACACGCTATAATAAATCTATCAGTTGTGTGTGTGTGTGCGTTATATGTGCGTGCGCGCCATGCATGAAGAGGAAATTGGTGGCATCTAAACAGGAAATATCCCCTTCCCCTCTACTCTATAGATGTGACAGTCACAGTAAGAGCTAGCAGCTCTACCCACCATAACACAGGATGGCATATGCCTTATAATGGAAATACTTTGTATCGGCCAGGGACAAACATACACTCACAAGAGCATCTATTCAAATACACACACACACACACATAGAAGCTAATGTGGTATGAATAGACAACCTTGTCTTCCTCCCATCTTAAATCTTTACATAAATATATCATTTCTTTGTCCGGGGGCAGAGGAGATCCATGAAAGCAGCAATGTTAGGCTACTTTAATGTGAAATGACAAGCTTCTTTTAGAAGCCTAACAAACCTGAACCGTCAGTATTTCCAGGGGAGTGTGGAAGACTAGCAGAATGGCAGTTCCACTGTAATTTATATTATTCCAAACAACTCAAACACCCCCTCACCCAGTGTTTCACCCACCTCCTGATAGGCGGCACATATACAGAAGCTATCAGAAGCTTTGTGCCCTTTCACAAGCAATTACATATCTGTGCATTGTGGCCTTGAAGTCCTGCTGATAGGATTAATCATTCGATTAATCCTGCCTATGTAAGCTACATAGTTCTATCAATCTTAGTTTCAGATCCTACACAAAAGAAAATTACAAAGAAGAAATAAAATGCTCTGTTTTTTTAAAACCTGCACCTCCACAAAATGGAGTTTTCTTGGACACGTTGGCTTTTTTAATCATCATTTGATGTAAAAATAAGAAGAAATAGCGAACTCGATATTCACAAAGACTTGTTGCTTTTGTCTCTATATCACCAAGTACGTGCAAAGAGACAGACAATGCTTCTGAGGCAGCGCTGTAGCTGTACTCTGATTCTGATTTGCACGAGCAAACGAGATCCTACATTAATTTTCAGGATTTATAGCAGCACTAACAAATAAATAATTAAGCCAATGAAGCTTTTTATTAATGCTTGATTTGGCTGAACTTTAGATGCCCTTTATGTCATGGTCTCTATTCTATTCACTTTTGTTCTCACCGGAATATAATTAATACCTCAAGATAAGCTAAGCAGAACAAATCATCCTTTACCAAGCGAAAGAAGAAAGTTTACATCTTCTGGTATAATAATATGCCAGTATTTTTTTTTTCCATGAATAGTTTTTGGCCAGCATTCACCCATACCTTGTTCTTTTTTATTACATTTTCTAGTGGCTGTTCTCCACAATCAAAAAAGCTGAGTCCGAGAGAAGCTACCTTAGACGGTGCCATTTTTAACTTCGGCTTTTCTAACTTCAAGGGTACAATTGTGGACCCAGGTGATTGCAAAGACCTTTAAGAAAAAAATATCTACATTTGCCCTGAAAGGTCAAACGCACTGGAACATAAGAAAACACCAGCAAATAGAAAAATGTTGGAAAAGCACAAAAAAACACACAACAGAAGTGCTTTTAGGTGACAAGCTAACCGTGAAAATACAAGCTAACCATAAAAGGCTAACGTTTATCAACAGCGTTATGTGAATCATGTGACTACAACACACGTTGCCCTGCACCAGTGAATCATTCACTTCCTTAAAGTGTTTCAGTCCTTTACATGGTTTGACTTTTGCAGCTGTTCCGTCACATTAATATCTCCCCAAAAACACTTAATTTGTTCTGAGGTTTCATTTTTGGTACTTCCACTCTACCTTATTCAACTCTGGTTATGTAATGTCTGCTTTGGCAGCATTTTTCTATTTGCTGGTCTTTTCTTTGGTTGCGGTGCATTTGACCTCTCAGGGCCACCGTAAATATCACACTAAATAAAATGTATAAAATCTACATGATACCCCTTTTCAATAGACACTTTAACCCCCCCTCTACATTATAGTCCCTGCAACTGCTGACCTTGGAAGGGAGTAGACAAACTATTTGCTTCTCTTTTGTAAGGAGTTTTTCTTGCTTTAGAGCCCATTGCCATCATACAGGTGACCCCATGGGGCAGTTGTTGTTGCTGACAAGAACATGATCCCACACTGGCTTCCCACCCACAAACACTGTCAGTTATGCTTGATGGCGTGTTCAGCCAAGCCAGAAGCAGCAATGCTGCCATGTCTTTGGGCAAGTGCTTTCAAGGTCCACAGCTGACAGACACCGACGAGGTACAGACAGTGCTTCTAACCCACTGTCAAACTATAGACTACTCATTAATAATTGTATGACTAGTATACATCATGCGATACATATATTGGAAAATGTTGCTCTTACTTTAAACCAGCCTGGAACCACATTTCGATCCTTAACCATCAGAAACTTGTTTATGGCGGATGAATGTCGTGAGTGCTTTTTGTGGTAAAGAAATATGCTTTTCAGTGCAAAGACGAACCCCTCCTGTACGCCTCCATTTGAGTGCGTTTCGTGTTTTCATGTATCGACTGTGAAAGCGAATTTCCTCTCAGAGGATAATAAAGTATCTGTCATCTTTACAGAGGTGCAGGGTTGTGCTGCCTTTGTCAATAATATCCGTGTAGATGTGTTTTCTCACCGCGCCTACTGCAGCACCGAGGACTAGTCAATATCCCACAATGCACCTCTGACCTGTGGGCAAACCTGCCTCGCTCTCCCTTTCAACTTCCGATGGAGATTGATTTTCAAGCAACTCCCACTCATATGAATGTGTCAATTGAGGAGAAATGAGAGGGGATGTATTTAAAGTGTAGACCGGGCTTTGAGCAGATCAGAAAATACAGGGGAGCATTTCATCTGCTGCTAACCCGCAACCACGGCGAGCAAAAAGGCTTTGCATCATCCTGAAGGAAGCCACAGAGAAGAATCTGTTACCGATATTTTTGTTCTCCTGACCACAAAGTACAGTGTGGAAGTGCGAAGAGTGTTACACCATGGATGCATGATATGCGAGGTGCTATTCTAGGGTGAAAGTGTGTTTATGCTTGTATGTGTGTATTAGTGGGGAGAGGCAGAATCTAGGTCTGTGTGATGAATCTGTTTCAGTGGCAAGCAAGGTGCTGCTAGCAGCATGCCGTCTGTTAATTCACATTCGCTGCGGGTGGTTAGAGTCTGTGGCTGATGATACTGAGAGGTGTTGAGAAACGGAGTGAGAGAGGAAGAAGAGAGAGAGAAAGAGGCTTGACAAATGAACGAACACCATGTGCAGGTTTGATCCCCGGATGTCATCTGTTGGCAAAACAATACACATCTAGCCTAACTTCGACTGCGAGTCCCTGGCTTTTGGCGTGAAAGAATCCACTTTACAAAAGAAATATTTCAGCTCGACGTGCCGGAGTGAAAAACTACTCGGTGCTTGTTTAAGTAAAATTAGCGGGAGCAGCTATCTCAGCTGGAGACGTTTTGATCTCTGAGCCATCGTGTCTTCATTAAAGTATTAACCGATGATTGCAGCACCACCAACCAGCCATATTTATTCCAGCGGCAATTATAGCCTGTGTTCCATCCACGCAATCACAACCTTCATCAGTGAAAAAACACAAAACAAACGTTCCCATACTAAGCCGCCTCTCAATCGCCGTGCAGTGGTCATGAGAACATTAATCCGTAGATGTTTCTCTCTCGTATCTTCCCTCTATGCCTGTAGCCAAACATTAGGAGTGATTGTGTACCATCCTACATTCATTCCGCTAATGCAGCACACAACTGCGCATCTCACCCACTTTCCTCCCTCACCTTTTTCTTTACATCCCCCCGGCTGAGCTGTCAGGGGAGATCCATTCAGCCGAGATGGTCCACATGTAAATAGCTCTTGCATAAGCCCATCCTACTTGAGATCACACCAGGAATGAAAAAGAGGGCTTTGAGAACGAGAAGTTGCACTCAGACTAAACTAAGATTTATTTTTAGTTGCTTTTTGGGGGGGGGTTTGGAGCCCTTGTGTGGCACAGGTCAAGCATACGGCTCCAGATTTGGTTTTATGGCGGTTGCCATCTTTGTTTCCTGTCTCGCAAAGGAGAAAGAAAAGATACCGCGACACCACCCGCATCACATAAATCAGCCAAGAGAGCATAATGGCAAGGATTTGACTGAGGGCAACCAGGGGGCGAGATTTTGTGCTGGTTCACTCCTGCTCCCATCTATTTCCTTCAATCTGCCTGTGTGCCGACCCGTCTCTGGTGCTGACCCAAAAAAGGAAAAAGAAGAACCGCCTGTGTCCACCTATTGTCGGCTGCACAGCCCATTATCTCTCTCTCTCTCTCACTCGGCAGCTACGAGGGGGCTCAGCCTGCGCTTCCCCCGAGGTGATCATCTCTCAACACATCTCACAGACCGGACTCATTTTTTGCTCTTTCTCAAACTGTACGTGCATCCAACCCAGCCGAGATGCAGTCTTTCTCTTTTTTACTCCACCACAGACAGAAAAACAATAGATGAATGTACCTCGGATGTAACACCAGACCCTCGAGGGACAGAAAGAGACCTAAAGAGGAGAATATCTACTCTGTCTTTTAAAAAAAAACACCCAAAAAAAAAGAGTTGTAAAAAAAGGAAAGTGGCTTATGAGGCTCACCTTCATGCTTCATTTATATCCTTCTCATTATTGTCCCCCAAATTAACAAATGAAATCAAACACCTCCCCCAAACAGCAGCCGTCCAATCATAATTTAGAAAGGCACAGCGGGTCTTTAAAGCTTTCGGAGCAGCGAGTCTTCATTAGGACTGATATTCGAAGTGACTCGATGCAATGACTTTTTTTTTTTTAATCTCCTAAAACCAAAATACAAGCGCAAACGTGTTAAACGAATGAATTATACATTGTTATCTGTCCTCAAATGTGCCTCAAACATTAAGATATCCAGATGGCTTACAATCTACAACAAGGATTACCTCTGAAATACTGTCGGATCCTCAACTCTTTTGCAGTTACAAACAAATACAATCTAGTGCTTTAACTTGAGTTGTTCGTGTAAATGCAGGATACTTTATCCAAAAATGGGTAGTGTGGGCAGGAAAAAAGTAAACGTACCCCTCTTGTTAGTGCAGGACTATAACGTGCATAAAAAAAAAGAGTTGCACTCGTTATGGCTGCAGTACACAAACACAAGCCCCGCTGACTAGCATGAAGTCCACTCATTCATGATATGCCTATACAGCCACTTCCTCCTCCTCATTTTCTTGAATTTGATTGCTACTTTGTTTCCTGCCTTCATTTTCCTAATGATTGCTTGCACAGGTGTGCACTGCGTACCTCGGCATTTAAAGCCGCCTTTCCTAAAAATAGTCACAGCATGTATCAGTGCATATACCTCGCAGATTAATGCTGCTGTCAATCATGTTTCTGCCTTATCTTTTCTTTTTTTTTTAAATGCACAGATTTTTTTTCCTTTTAGTCTTTTATGAAGAGTCTCTTACTGGGCAACATAAGGATGGGGATTATGTTCAAATCCTTGGAACCCAGTCGCGTTCCATTGGCATCCAATGCTGCACCACTTGTGGGGTGGCTGTAGCTCTGGAGGTACAGCAGGTCACTACTAGTTAGAAGTGCCCTGGTTCAATCCGTGGCTGTGCCAATCTGCTTGCCCAAGTATCCTAGAGAAGCACTAGTCCATTTACCATTTGGCATGTCCCCTTGTGGGTCTTTCTGAGACAACGTCACCCTTTGGGAAACAGATAACACTGAGTTTAATTTAATTCATGATTGTTCCTTGACATGATGCCCAAACAACGTTGGACCCCGAACACAGGCATCTTTCTTTTTTTCTTGCTTTAAAGAAGCCGGAGGTGTAGAGGTGATATAAATATCACGACCATTGAGCGTGTGTCCTGTGTGGGAGCTTCATCAGTGCAGTTACCTTTCATTTTTATTCCATTTTCAATTCAGAGACAAAAATTGGGCTTAGGAAATGACAACTGTTGTGTTTGATGTTGGAAAATTACGCTAAAGGGAACACTGTGTTTTAAAATGTGAAGCCAGGGGAGACCACATGGAGACCAAGGGTCGCCATGTGATGAGTTAAAACTGAGCACGAGTTCCAAACAGCAAAACAGTGCCCACGGTTTTGCATTAATTCACTGGGTGTACTTTATTCCTCGAATTTCTTGAAGTTCTGTTTCTTGTTGGGAGATAAATGTAAACAGAAATCCTATAAAAGGAGTGACCCAGAGATGTGAATCTATGGTTACATATGTACAATTATTTACTGTTATAATATCCGTTGTTCGTAGCAAAAGTATACATTTTTCCACCTGCAGGCATCCCATTTGGACCCAATCGAGGTATAGAATGTGTTTCTTTAGACATCAGTGTTTACTGATGGTTGTTTATTATTTCTTGGATGTATTCAGTCACTTTTTCCCTTTTTTGTGAGAACATCAGACAGAAAAGTGGGGCATTTCAGACGCTCTCCGCTGTTATAACGCGATGATGAACCGTCATGCCTAACACAGTCATGATGTAGGTGCTGGCTACAAGTAATGGAAACATCACAAACCAGGTAAAAGTGCACCTCCTAAAGCAAAAAGCTTCATACATAAGATCAATGAACCTACAGCCTCCATCTATTACAACGATCACTGCTGTGGGAGATGAGATCTTCAAAAGGAAATGATGCAACAAATATAATGTTAAGTAAGAGCATTATACCAGCACAAAAAGCGGATGTATAGGGATAGATCTATGGATGGATGGATTGCAGGTTTACTCGTGGTTGCTAGTAGGATGCTGTGTCTTCAGCTTTCAGGCCCTTCTTCTGTACAACCAGCTCCCAGCTTGGATTTGGGAGACTGACAGGCTGGTAGGGCCTTCCAATAAGTGTTTCTTCTTCATTCATAATGTGCTTATACCCAACTCTGCATTTAATCGGTAGTTATTTTTAATCTCTGGCTCTCTTCTACAGCATGTATTTTGTCATGTCTTTCGCACCTCATGCCCAATCGGTCGCAGCAAATGGCCGATCCTGCCTGATCCTGGTTGTGCCAGAGTTTTTCCTTCCCTCTGTTGCCACTGCGCTCGTCCAATTTTCTCATATTATTGTAGGGTCTTTATGTACAATGTAATGTTCCTTGACACAATTGTTATGATTTGGCGATATATGTATTTAAATAAAATGTAATGGAGATAGAATGATGGATGGATGGGTGGGTGGGTGGGTGGATGGATGGATGGAGTATTCAGATCTGAAATCGTCAGTCCTATGTAAGCAAATTTTCCCTAATATACCTTTTAGGTCTAATAAAGTCTTAGGCTGTAAAAACAAGAGGCACTAAAGAAAGAAAGCGATGTATGTTGTAAAGCACACAAGTAGAAAACTAGTCATTCACACTTGAGTACTCAATGGTGGGGGGGGTTATACAATTGATTGTGTGCTATTTCCTGCAATAGCAAAGCTACTTCATAATCATGATGATTCATGTTGAGTTAATGTGCTGTTTGCACAGAGTCAGCCAAAGCATAAAATATCACAGTCTGTTCCATGTAAAAGCTTGCTTGCATGTGCTCTTTCCATATCTCATTTTACCTAGTCTCTTCAGTGTTATGTGTACGTGTGTAATACTGGCCACAGCAATTACTGAATATTATCCACATTGGCCAGACTCACTGCACCGGCTGGTGTTGATCTGATTCTGCTCGTACACACACATTGAAAAACAAAAAACAACAAAAAAACAAAAAACATCTGTTTGGAGCAAAATACACTTACACACAGACACGAATACAAAGTGAACACTGCCTTGGAAGCGCACGCAAACAAGCACACGCTCACCCTACCCGCCACACACACACACACACACACATACAAACCCTATCTGGAAATGACATTGTGCATCTGTTTGGACAGCGCTAGCACATTCAGGTTTTGCAAAACACTGGCAAGAGCTCTGCATTGGCCACGAGACGCTTTTCCTACTGCAGCGAGGTGACCGGGTGACCAAGCAGCTATCCATTTGTCTGCCTGCTTCATTCTACACACACACACATGCGCACACACCGTCACCTGCAATGCAAATTCAGTCCCATCCCTTCCCCTGACACCAACACTCTCTTTTTTCCCCAAGTCACCCATAAAATGCTCATGCTTTTAGTTTTTAGAGGCATTCCAAAACATTTTAAGAAGCGATTTATTTAACAGCATGATTATCTATCTGGTGTTAGAGCGATCTATCAAGCAAAGCGACTGGGTGCGCTATTAACGCCCTCTCCCCAAGCACAGGTGGCAGCTGTTTAGAGGACAAGCAAATAAGAACAAAAAAAACCCCCCACAAAAAACAGACTAATTCTTGGTTTATGTGTGAAAGTTTTCAAATGTACAATCTTTGCCACAGCATGGCAGCAGGTAGGTGATTTTTCTAGCACAAGGAGGAAGTGGTCCATCTAGCATTCTGTGGTGGCACGCACATTTCTAAAGGAATCACTTTAAAAAAATACATATATAAAAATAAAAACAGCCTCCTTTGCATGTTGAAAGCCTGGGGGTAATCCCATGTGTTGTAAATACGAAGGTGACGTCTTCCGCCAATCTGTCATGTCTCATCATAGCAAATGTATCTCTTCAGGGACCGCCAGTTTAGCATTAAGCATGTACATACGTCACATCAATGCCACGAGATGAACGCGCCCCATTTGTGTTTCTGACAGCTTTGTAGGGGCTCAAGGTGTGTGTGTCTGTGTTTGCACACATACACTGTGTGCACAGACAGAAAGAGATACAGTGTCAGAAACAGAGGGGAAAACAAACAGCAACAGAAAAAAAAGAGGCGAGGGAGAGAGTAATAAGCCAAGGCCTGGAGGAGTTTTCAGTTATTTACATATGCAGATTCTGGTCACCCTAGATCCCTTCCCTCATCAAGAGCAAACCAATTAAAAATCTCTTCATTTAATGTTTACCTTAATTAACCGTAACAATTAATGGCTTTCCAAAGTCCTATTGTGGCTTTTTCAATTAAAAGCTGTCTGTGAAAAAGGTTGCAATCCAATCCTATAAATCATACAGACAATCCTCCTCTGTGCAGAACAAGTCCATCCCAGGGCTCAAGTGAATGAGTGAAATAGACTCATACATCACTATGTTTCTCAGTGTGGCTTACGCTCCTTACTTACTTAAAAAAAAGGAAAAAAGAAAGTAATTTTTCCTCAGATGTAGACAGGTTGTGTTTTCGTGTCACTGTGTTCCCTGGCATGCGTGTGCATGTCAGACCATTCAAGCAGCGGCACTCCTATTGGTCAGCAGATTGTTGGGTGAGACCCAGTGGACCATTAGTTGTCCGAAGCTGCCAGGGCCGAGCGCTGATAATGACAGGTGGTGCACAAACCCTGGAGGTCTGACAGGCTCAGGGCACCGTGCCACGTAACAACAGCCTTCACTACTGGCACCATGACTGTGATGGCAGCCTTTAACACTGGCACTGACGCAGCTATGGCAGAAGAACGCCTGGCAGTTTGAGGACTGATGCGACAAAGGAGCAGCCATTACTACAAGTGGTTAAACTAAAATGGCAGCAACTGGTAATGGTGGGAAAACCGGTGCACCGTTATTGCTGTGACTGGTGCAGGCTCAGATAGCAATTCTGATCATCAGCCTAACAATGAATCTGCGTGTTCATTATTCAGACAAGCTTTTTCCTTTTTATTACAGGAGACTGTTTAGCGACAGGTTCGGTTCATCAACACCGAGGATGACATTGTGCAGGACGTAAAAGTCCCCGTTCACTTGTTCTCCTTCTTTCTCCGTCATTGTTCATTTAGGCTTTCTAGCTAACCATTCACACAAGCGTCTTTGCTCATACAAGCGTTCGAGATATAAAAGAATCCTATTAGATATCTGTTTTTTCTTTTCATTTTTTTTTGTTTCATCCTCCCATCCAACCACTGCCTCGTCAGTACAGTTCATGCTTTCTACCACACCTCCAAAATACATAGCCCACTGACCCCCTCACACACGGAGAGCTCAAAAAACAGCAGGAGCGCATGTGGGCATCCGAGTGTGCATGTGTGCGTGTCCGTACAGGCACCTTTGTGTCCTCCACCCCCTCTCAGCCTCTCTTCCCTAGTGCAGAACACTCTGATTTGCACTAATCTCTCGGTACACTCTCGGGGCTATTGTTCCTTTCTGCTGCGAGCTTATTCATGTGCCACTCACCGTGCTCTCCTCTCATTTTAATACTCCAACATCGCTGCGAGCTAAAAACAGGTTTTAAGACTGCTTATTTGACTGTTTATGTTTTTAAAAAAAAGAGAGAGAAGAAAAAAATATGTTCGCCTCTCACCTCCTCTGCTGTGTAGGTGATTGCAGGATTCTGTACAATTTAGCCGCCTATTAAAATGGCTGGACTCTGATGTTTCCATTGCAGTGTTTTTATGTATACAGCCTGTAGGCAGCCAGTGGACAGCTTGAGATGAAAGCTACGGCTGATGTTCTGATTTGATGACTGTTGCTATGGCAGCGGGATGATGATGGAGGAGGGGGTGAGAGAGAAAGAACTGAAAATTATCTCTCTCTCTCTCTCCCACCGCATCTCACTCTTTCTTTCTCTTCGTCTCATTTTCTCTCGCTCACAAACACACATCCCTAACCCCGCATCAACCAGCTCTACAGTCCAGTAGGTCCTTCCCTGGATCAGTGAGCTGTACGGGTCCATCATTAGGACAACAGGGTGGGGTCCGACATCCTGACAGCTTGTCAAGAACAGAGGCCTGCATGGCTAACTGTGTGATGAGACCACCATTAAAGAAGAGGAAAACCAAGCAACTGCACTGCTGCTACAGCAAGGCACCTGGCGGATTCGTGGTAACTCTTCAGCCTCTCCCGGATGGCTGAACGAGCGGTTCAATAAAAACGCTTTCTGGCTCCAGCGGACGTGTTTATAGCGTTTCCTCTGGCCAAGCGCAACACCAGGGTTAAGTTGATCATCTCTCACTCTGGTAAAATAGCCAGGGGAGCCCATGTACCTCTAGATCAACTCTACAACTTAAAGACCCTAAACGTTACAGCTCCGATGATCGATATGGCACTGAGCAATGTTCTTTACGAGCTAATAGACAAATCCATTCCCGCAAAACCCCTTGGGCCTCGGGAAGGCAAGAAGGGTGTTAAAGTACGTGGCTGTTTGCCTGATGTGTCCACTTAAACCGGCGCTTGCACTCGCACAGAAAACACACCAGAGAGGTCGGAGGAGACAGCAGGATGGGGCTTGTGTGTCTCGTGCGTGTCCACATGTGCGGTTTCACCGGCGCACCTGCAGACATCTCAATCTCAGAGGGCATTGTCATTTCTGGATTCCCCTGAGGTTATCGAGGCCGCGGAGCCGCCAAGAGGAGATTTGTGTCTTGCAACATGAGAAGGGGCGAAAACACACAAAATCTATTCCGTTCACATTACTTAAACGCTCCTATTTGATACCCCTGGATAAGAGAGCTTACATGAGCATGTGTAACTCCCTCACTATCTAATTAAAAGTCCAGATTGCCTAATAATTGTCAGAATTGCATCACATGGATCAGAATCCCATCTGAAATGTAACACCTGTTGCTGTTTCACAGGGTTCCATCAGCGCATAGAAATGGTAAGGAATGGTATTTCAAACATACCTTTAACGCGCATCAAATGACTGCTATCAAAAAAAAAAATCCTCACCAGTGCTTTTTATAATGATGAATCTTAGCGAGCCTCTCCGGCTTTCTCTCCACTCTCTGCTCTTCTGCTTTGTCTTTCTCCGAGCCGTACACGCACTCATTAAACCGTGTGGTCAGTTTTTGTACTCCGCTCTCTCACCAGTCGCTTTCCGTGCCCTCACTAACCTTCCGCTTTTCTTACTTGAACACAGCTTGGTCAAACTTGACTGAAAAAACTTTGGCACATCATTATAAAAATAATGGACCGTGTTTATAAAGGATATGAGGCTCCTCTATGACATTGCGCAGTCCCCTAGGCCCTCGAGCAACCTAGTTTATAGTCGGCTTGTAACATTTATGTTTGAGGTAACATTCATGCTTGTCTTATTTCAAGGCAAGGACAACAGCCACACTATGAAAAAAAAATATTTTAAATGACTTTATTTGAAGGTTTAAAAAGGAGCAATCTATTTTGGGGCAATATGCCTCATTTAGTGTTGGTAAGTATGAGCCCTGCAGCATCTACTGTGTTACAGTGTAACATCCACACTCTAATTCAAGGCAGAGAACATTAATACTGCTTATCGTTCATTTACTGAAAAAAAGAGCATATTAAGAGAAACGACAATTAGTGAGGATTGCCTTCTAGAGCCTTTCTCCACTAATTATAGTGCACTTTGAATTAGCAGTAAGTTTGTAATGCAGATGGGAAGAGCCGCATTGAAATCATGTCTGAATTCTCACAAAGACGTGTGAGTGATACTGCATTCGTCTCGTGTTCTGTTTTTTTTTTAAATTGCTTTACTTCTACAATTGCCAAATATTTTTTCCACTCAGGAAAAAGCCACAAATTTAAGCGATTAATCTTTTCATTGTCACAAAAACACTGACTTTCAACGCCTGTTTGTGTAGTCTCCAAAAAGCTTGGTTAGTCTAACTGACGACACACGTCCCAAATGTTTTTCATTTATTAAATTTTTTTTTTTTTTTTGGTAAAGGGATCAAATTGTAATTTTTGAGATGCAAAAATGATTAAATTGATGGCAATTCTGCAATTCATCTTGGACAGTTCCTCATTTGAAAAAAAAAAAAATTGAAATGTATTTTACACACATCAACAAAGAAATTAGTACTTGAGGGAAAATTTGTCTGAGAAATGAGTGTGGGCAAATTGAATTTGAGACCCGCAAGCTGTCAAGTGTAAATAAATTCATGTCTGGTGAGAATGAACAAGGAGGGGACTTGCATTTTTGTGTTCGAATTATGTTTGGGCGTTAGATCACATGATCAAAAGCTTTTAATATTCATTTATTGACACGATTCCTTTGAAAATTTCATCTAATACCAGGCTGCTAAGCAGTGACAAAAGATAACACCCAACACTGAATACAAATCTTCAATTAATTAACAATCAATTACACATTAAAGCCATCTTGTGATCGCTTGGCTTTTTGTCGTAATGTGTTTACAACGTCTGCGACGGGTCAGATCGGCAAATCTGGGACAACCCACCTCGACCCGTGGGAACGCCATCCAGGCTGAACCGTGTTTTCAGAGTAACACTGCTTTCATTAAGCCTGATTGGTAACTCGGAGACTATAAATGTTTGAGGCAATTTGAAAACCCATTTTCTTCAAACCATTATCTGCATAGTATGGCGGAAATGGAACATTCAGACCTTTCTAGAGTATTAATTTAGCACTGCGATCAGACAGTTTTAAGGGAGTTGTCAAGTTTTAAAAAAAATAATGGACATCCTGCGGCCAATCAGGATCAAGTGCTTACTCAGGCCTGGGTAATTACACAGATATTTGCATTTAGCACAGAAAGTTATCTAGTAGAACGATAGGGCCTTTCGCTGGACTCCTGTTTGCTGACGCCTTGGAACCCGTTCTGCTCAGAGGACAATGGATGAAACGTGCAGTGATATAAAACCAGGAGGCTGTCTGATATACGTCAGTGTGTCAATCTCAAAAGTAGCGGGGAGAAAGATAAGCTTAAAGAAGAGGGTGAAGAGTGAAACTGTTCAACTAATGAAAAACAAGTCAAGTAATTAGCATCTCATTATATGACAGCGCTGTAACTCAGATTACATAGCTAATGTTTGTTTTTTATGATTATTATTCCACGCTGCAGTAATTCAGAAGACTGACACCTCTCGCTCGTCAGCCCTCTCTCGTCTGTGTCTCAGCATTTATTGTAGGCCTCTAACTGTCACAAAGTAACTGAGCACCAGAGTCAATGACCCTCGCCATCATTAACCCATTTATTAACCCGGTCTTTTTTACTTAATTCATGCGCAAGCAGCAGTGTAAAAGGCAACAGTGACTTTCTGAAGCCGTTTCAACACAACAAAATTAGAGATGTTGCTCGGATGTACAGAATAGAGGGGCAGACTCACATGGCTCAGTCTCAGTAGAAGAAAAAAAAGGGCAGTGCTGGTGATTCATAAAAAAATCAGTGGTGATTGTGTTGAATTTTTTTACTTTTGCAATCGTGTGGGTTTGCACTGTCGTCTCCAACACTGTTTTTCCTAGTGTGACTGTAGCATTATACATAAAAAAGCAGTTGAACAAATACTACGTACCTTTCTCAATAAACTGATATTTTCGATTCCCTGTTTTATATGAATTTAACACAAAAGCACAGCTGGGTGGTGGGACCAGCTTCTTTCTGTGTTTCTCTCGTCTTCAAAGAAATCAGCTAATGGGCTTCCAGCTTAAGCATCATAGGTAATGGCAGGTTTGAACTTGCTCCCCGGCTTTGTCTCAAGCTGCTGCTTTTTGGGAAAAAAATATTTGTAGTAGATTAAACAGGATTTCTCCCGCACACGGAACGAAGGCTGAACATTAGACTTTCTTCCACATTCAGCTCCAGAATCTAGTCTATAAAAATTACAAAGCTCAGGAGACTAAGGAGGTGTGTGTGTGTGTGTGTGTGTGTGTGTGTGTGTGTGTGCGTGTGTGTGTGTGTGTGTGTGTGCGTGTGTGTGTGTGTGTGTGTGTGTGTTTCATTTGACCACAGTTCTGCCTGATTTGCTTTGATTTCAATTCCACAAAAATAGAACTAGTGAGCATGACTGGAATTAGTCTGTTGCTTACAGCTGACTGTGGGAGTCTTTCCTTTAAGTTTTTTAATATTATAAGATTCCCAGGCATTCTAAATTATTCATATATATACACCTAAAAAAACACAGTCACATGGTTTCCTTAGCCTTTCTACATTTTCATGAGCTGCCACACTCAGACTTACACAGTTTATAAGCTCGAGTCAAATGATTTATTGCATGCTGGCCACCCGAGCCCTGAACTCCACCAATCATATTTACTGTCCAATCCATTTATTTTGCAATGCAACTATCATCTTTCTGCAGGTCAGGTTTGGTATCGCAACACGTATGTTTTCTGACTATTTGCAGTCGGTACACCTGCAGGTCACTAACTCAGGAGCATTCCCAGCCAGGGATCCCATCCATGTTTCCAAGTCTTATGTAATGTCTTCCCAGATAAAAGTATACTGCTGGCCATAATTTTAGACTGACACCTGGTTGTCCACGTACTTTTGTCCATGTAGTGTAAGTGGTGTATGTGTGTGTGCATCTCCCAGCAGTAAACTCCATCTGAACTACACTTTCTTTCTACTGCCAATCTCCTCTGTTCCTGCGATGCACTGTCGTCAATTCGGGGTGTTGATGTTTTCCTGAGTTTGTCAGCAGGTCTGACTGGTGCTCGAAAATGCCTGCAGCCTTCCTCAAGGGAGGTGTCACAGTTGGACACACACACCCCCCACCACACATCTCCCCCCCACACACACAAACATGAAAGAGAATAAAGACAGACATCTGTACAAATGTGGCTTCACACACAAGCTGAATCTCCTTTTCTTTTACTCTTTCTTAATCTGTCGAGCACTCGCTCTATTTTTCTCACACCTATACACACACACACACACACACACACACGGGGACTAAATTGACTTGTCAGCTTCAATCAGACGAGGAACAAAAGGATTCCTGCCAGTTTGAAGCTGACATCATTAATAGGTTTGGGAGGGGGTGAGCTCTGAAGACAAAGGGAGTGCAAGGTCGGGCCGACTTAAAATGCACTTTCATTTTGGCAGGAACGTTAGCTTTTTGATTTCAGCCCCTTCACGCCAACATCTTTTTGCGAGTGCCTCTAACTTTCATTATCGCCGGGAACAGAGGGGCGTGTGAGACTTTGTTGTGCTGATGGAGAGAAATGTGACATCCATAATACATTTCCTATTAGAGGATGCCACGCATGGACACACCTGGCCATGTCTCAGAGAGAGATGGACAGGAAGAGGATAAGAATAAATGGGCTGCTACCGGTGGTGGAGAGGGAATAAGGTTGCCGAGTAAAAAGGATACGGACCCAGCAGAGGAGCATAGGTGTGAGTGAAAAGGGGGAGAGCGTGTTCTTGAGAAAAGTTTGGAAAGAGAGCCACAGGACATGCATTACATCATCATGTGACACATGAAATCCACACATAAACCGGCTTTCCTGGCGCACTGTAGCAGCAAAGCCCAACACTTTGAACATTTTAATCCTCCCCTCTTACGTCTGTGACTTCATCCATCCTTATTCCCTGCTGTCTGCTGCATTCAAAGCTGCCTCCACCTTTTTTCTTTTTTTTTTTCCAGTTTTCATTCTGACCCCGGATTAAGACAGAGCCCCTCATCTCAAATGGTAATATCTTTGGTCCATATGCACGCAGCCATCACAAATTGATTACTTTGTACTGCTGCAAGCATTCCCACTCTCTCTCACGCTCACTTTGAGCGAGGCTGACTTCGTGTCCAGTGCACCAGTTATTAAACAGCACCCTTGGGTGCTTCCCAAGCATCCCAAAACCTTCCTTTTGCTCTCTCCTCTGTCTTCCCAGTCTTTCACCATCTTTGTCTAGCACTCACTTGAAACTAGCTTCTCCTTCACCTGTTTTACCCTCAACCACTCATTCCCTTTTATTCTCATTCTAATTATACCATTACATTACCATTTCTATTCTCTCATTTGCATTTTTTGCTCGCCCCGTCTCGTTCCCCCTCTCTCTTTTTTTCCTTCACCCTTCCTTTTCTCAGCCACTGAATACGTTCCACCTTTTTTGCGGCACATAAACAGACAGTGCCCTTGGGGACGGGTTGGAGAGCTCTGTCTTTGTTTGCGTGCACCTCTAACTAACTCTCCATCTGCAGGGAGCCCAGCCAAGCCCAGCAGCGCAAGACAGATAGCTGGCACCATCCCAGGCTCTTCTCTAGTTGGCCCAATATCTTCACCCCCTCCCCGCCCGCCTGCCTCTCAACTTCCTTCTAGCCTAGAGTCTTCCCACAGAGGCGGATGTCAGCTGCCCTCAGGCAGCCAGTCAGGCACTGCAGACATGGGACCTCTACGATTCCTTTCCCTCAAAGCCTTAAACCAAAATCTTCAATCCTTTTTCCAACTCATATGCTCTGGATGTTCATCACTGGACTTTCCTTGAGCTCAGAGTCAACCCCAGCTTCACCTTCAATAAGAGACTAAATAACCAATAGTACATTTACTCTATTTAGTCACATCAAAGAGCCTTCAAAGAAGGAGGAACTTAAGCATTAGCTTTAGTTCAAACGCTGAGAGTTTTAATCACGTAATTGCCCACGGCTGTAACTTAAATCTCAAAAAAAGAGAGAATGTTAGGTGTTGTTTTTCCCTTTGCATTTATTGACGAGACATGTTTTTTTCCACTCTTTTCTATAATGAGGCTATAAGTGTAGGATGTGAAACGCCATCTCACTTTGCCACATGCTCTATTCTCCTTGCTTGTAGAAAAGAAAATCATCAAAGGTGTGCTACTAAATTATCTGCCAAGCCAAGCTCCACTGCTGATGGACAATCCCATTAACGAGTAAGAAGAGAGCGCTTTTTTTTCCCCACTCACCATTGTCAGGCTCAGACTTCCTGTCGTGCTCGGTGTCAGTGAGAGAGAGGGCGGAGTTGGCGCGGCTCGTGAGGCAGGAGCTCTGCTCAGACTTGAGGCCGCGCATCCACATGTGCTGCAGGCCGTGAGCGGGAGACGGGTCCACCTCCGGCTCCGTGTCCACGTCCGAACCCACGCCGAGGGAGTAGCCGTGGCTGTGGACGTGCCCGGTCGGTCCAGAGCACAACACTTCCTCTTCCTCCTCTTGATGCTGCTGCTGCTGCTGCTGCTGCTGCTGCTGTTGGTGGATGTGAAAGTCTGGGCTCCTCAACTGCCCGGCCTTACAGAAGTCTAAATCTAGAGGGAGGGAGGGAGGGAGGGGAGACATGCAAAATGAGCTCACACAGCCAAAGAACTGCAAAGCCTCTAATACTGGCGTGTTTTTTATTTGCTTCGGCGACTAAGCTGACCAGGTGTTTGCTAGAGACAGGCATTTACAAGCCAAACAGCGAACACCTCCCAAATTATTCCAACAGGCAGGCTGTTATTTGAGCAAGCATTTATTAAAAGGTTTTTTTTTCCTTTTTTTTTTTTTTTTTTTTTTTTTTGAGTTTCATTTA
>VUQR01011164.1:68337-89012 GCA_015108515.1 Hemichromis elongatus | reverse complement strand
ATACTCTCTCTCTAGCTCTCTGTGTGTGTGTGTGTGTGTGTGTGTGTGTGTGTGTGTGTGTGTGTGTGTGTGTGTGTGTGTGTGTGTGTGTGTGCACATGAGTGTGTCTACCTATCTGTTGGTGCCAGTATCCATTTGAGTACACATACAGTATCTTTGGAACTGTGGACGTATATCTCAAGGTAACTATATCCAGCCTAAGCATGCGCTGAGAGCATGATAAGCATGACCTTGTACCTTGTTGGGGTTGGCTGTAGTTGCTCTGCCTTTCCCGATGCGAACCGAGGGTGAGGCGGAGCTCGTGTGTGTAGTCAGGCAGGGTCTCGCGTGATGTGTAGGAGCGGTGATGGGTGCGCCCATCCTCACTCTCATCGGATGAGCTGGTGTAGGACATCTCCATTTCATGGCGCCCCTTAGACAACGGCTGGTAGGGTTTGCTGTCCATCTCCTCCATGGCTCGCAGGGCTCCACTTTAGTCACTCAGCACAGCCACAGCACAGAGCACAGAGTCTGGAAGAAGGCGAGGCGGGTGAGACGGAGGGCAATGGGGTAGAAACAGTGAGGGAGGGAGGGAGGGAGGGAGGAAAAAGGACAGCAGGGAGAAAGAAGGATGGGCCAGTGGTGGAAAATGAAAGGAAACAGGGGATAAAACAGACAGGGGCAGAGGAGAAAAATAGCGCAAAAGTCTATTATTGAACACAGTGGAACAGTATTGCAACATCTGCTCATTCCAATTACAGCAGACATTCATAAACAGCATTTGGCTTCTTTCATATTTCACACCAAAGGTTAGCTCCAAATCAATACGCTCAGAAGGGACTGCGATGGTAGCCATTATGTCCACACGTGTTTGAAGAGAAATTGGCCCAAATAAAGCAAAGCTTAGTGTTCTGTCAGTTGTGGTTTCTATTTTTCCTGTCGCTACTTTAAGCTTTATCTCTCTTTTACAGACGAGCATTGACAAGCTACGAATAAATCTACAAATTTGTCGCTGAGAGCCGTGTCTCTCACTCTCATTAAACGCTGTGACTCACCAGATTCTGAAGTAATGATGAAATGCTATTAGAAGCCAGTCTTTACAGTGTCATTGCCCTCCCGAACGGAGTAATGATAAATCAGCTCTTTTGGCTCTATTCAGCTCTGATTCTCTTGTTCTTCTTTCAACCACATCAGAATCTGCTTCCGATAACGTCCAGCGCGATATACTTACACCGCCAAACTAATGATTGATTGGGACAACGATT
Source organism: Hemichromis elongatus (assembly GCA_015108515.1). Lineage (NCBI taxonomy): Eukaryota > Metazoa > Chordata > Actinopteri > Cichliformes > Cichlidae > Hemichromis > Hemichromis elongatus. The sequence goes on along the minus strand of VUQR01011164.1, from coordinate 87,768 downwards.
AGAGCACAGAAGAAGTGATTAGAAAATACTTCATTCATATTAGTTCTCTTTCATCGTGCCCTGCTCGAGGCCTTTCCAGCCTATTTCCTGCAGTTATAAAGCTTCTAAATGGAGCTTGAGAGGGTCATTGCTCATAGAGACAAAGTGCTATGGTATTGACCTCTTCAGGGAGTCCTGTAGTCCATATATCAAAGCCATTAGAGCGTGCCTGCTCAATACCTCAGAGATCTGCGGCATAGGGTGATCACCACCAGTCTGATACAAGTTTACAGCTGACCTTTCTACCACTGCAGTAACGCTTTTATTCCACCTGAAAGCCTCCCTCCCCTGGCCTTGCACTCCCCCTCCTCATCAACTCCACACACACAGACACACACACACACACAGACCACCCACTGACCTCTGACAGCAAACAGTCAAAAAATGGGCCAAGTCACTCGCGCATTCATCTTGCACACACACCCTCAACCCTAAAACCTCACTGCTTGTCTTTGCTTGCATCCATCTTTCCCCCTCTAAGCACAACAGGGCCTTTTAAAATGCACAAGAGCGTTTTCTGTGCAATTATCTCAGTTCTCAGTCCGTACAGTAGCGTACAGTAAGCTTCTCCGGACTCACTCGCACGCACGCATCCTCATAGTTCTCTGCAATCATTTTGATTGGCAGAAGTTATTGCAAGGAATCAAAGCCCGCTATTATCTCAGCTGCCCTGTCAGAATGGGATTGACTGGTGTCACCTTCTCTCTGGTACGGTGTGGAGCGAGTATACATTACCCTGTGAGCTCTGAGCTTGCTTCAGGCACTGACTGCTGTCTGTCTCTACAGAGGCTCTCTGTCCCGTTTTATGTCTGTCTTACATTTACACAGAAAAATGAAAGACTGCAACGCTGCACAAAGGGGCACCATCTTGTTCCTCCGCCGCGCCTTTGAACTCGCACAGACGGTGGAGCGAACATTGCTCTTAATAAATGTAGTTGCGCTTGTATGTGACATGTATAATTCCCTCTTTCTTGTACCCGTCCACCTCTGTTTTCCCTCCTCCCCGCTCTTCCCCTGCCTCACGCGCTCTCCGCCCTCCAACCTCGTCCTTCGAGGCTCCTGCATTTAGAGAAGTAAGCCTGCTGGCGGGGGTGATTCCTGCTAATTCTAGCTCACAGTAGGGTGCCCATTAGGGGGGTCGATTCTCGGTTTTGATGTTGAAACCTGGAGATTGTTTCCTAGAGCCAAGCTCGCTTCAAACAAGACACAGGGGCGTTCTCTAGGACAAGCCAGCATGTGCCACCTGAGCTCAACACCAGGCGAGATTCACAGCTGAGGAATAACCACCTTGGGGCATAGTGGGCACATTGGCTCAGCTACGGGCAACTCTTCCAAGAGAACAAGCATGATTGCTCTGAGAAGGTCCAAAGATGTTGTTATAATTAGCTCCGTGCTACAGTAAATTTTTAATATGGGATTCTTTCAGACCTTCCTTACAAGGTTTGTATCATCTCTCATCATTTATTTACACACTTGTAGAACACGAGACTACACGGTGCATTTGTTAAGCTAAGTGCTCCATTGTATCACCATTCTGCCGGTTACTAAAAATGCAATGACAGACTGACTGGCAGTGAGTAAAAAGAACATATAAACTACAGATATGTGTGGCAAATTGATTATCGGTGAATATTTTTTAATCCGTATCTGTATATCACTCTAATCTCCTCTGTGAGTAGAATAATAAACCTGTTTCTGCTATGACTGGAAAGGAGTGATAAAATAGAAATAGAAAACCTATTCTCACTTGTTAGATAGAGACAAACAATATGGGAAACATATGGGCTGTTGCTACGGTGATTAACCAGTGTGCGTTTTAGGAGGAGGAGCTATGTGTTTAGTATAACTCTGAATTTAGTTTTACCTTTTCTGGCAGCCAGAAATATTTAATTTTTGCATTCTTCGTGGTTGTTAATATTTCCATCTGTAAAGGGATTAGAGGCCTTGACCCCGGAGGTACATTATCAAGATCTGCTTGGAATGAACAGTGAGCTTTTTCAGTGTGTCAAAAGCAGCCACAATCACTGTCTTTATTTCACAAACAGCAACCCTGAAGGCTGAAAAATGAAGCCAAAGTAGAGATGCCAAAATTTAGAGTTCACTTGAAGCAGGCTCCAAAAGTGAGTCACACATAGTCTTCAGTGTTAAAAATGATGAACTTTAAAGAGGAAAGTATTAGGATTATAGTCTGAAACAAGAATCATTGTTTTGTTCCTATAGATAATTTTTTGCATCACTGCATCTATCATGTAGGATTATGTATATATATATATATATTTATTTTTTTATTTTATTAGGTCTTAAAATAAGGGGTGTGGCCTCTTTGATAGACATTTGGATGCTTTGTGGTACAGCCCATCCACAAACTCTGTAATTATGGTTCTTATTATTATAATTATGGTCACTGTGAGCTCCAGGAAGTCAAGATTGCACCAGCTATGTTGGAGACTTCATGTTAGCTATGTTGTTGACTATGACCATCTTTTATATAAAGTCTAGCGGATTTTGCAACAAAATATATTCCTAAAAATGTAAAGGACTTTTTAAGCATAGTAGAGCATCAAGTTGATTAAACTTATGGGATATTGATCTGGTCAGTTAAGTAGCAGAGGGGCATGTTAATCAGTTTTAGCTCCTTTGGTGTCAATGACATTAACAACAGGTGCACTAGAGGGGTGACAAGGAGACAACCAGCTAAACAGGAATGGTTTTACAGATATAGGACACAGACATTTACTCCTAATCTTTTCTGTGTTTTTTTTTATTTTATTTTTTTTTACTAGTTTTGGTTTTGGCTAGTGTCAGTGTCACTACTGGTAGCACAAGGTGATATCTGGACCTTATACAGGTTGTAAAGATAGTTTAACTCCTCCGGGTCAGAAGGTTTGCTGTGTCTCCAAGCACAGTTTTAAGCCCATGGAGGAGATTTCAGGAAACAGACAGTAACTGTAGGAGAGCCTCACAGGGCTGTAGAAGGTCCTTCATCAGCAGGACTGGTATCTTCTCCTTTGTGCAAAGAGGAACATAGTGAGCACTGCCAACTACAACATGACCTCCAGCAGAGGACTGGTGTGAATGTCTCTCACCAGGCAATCAGAAACAGACTTCATGAAGGTGGCCTGAGGAACCGATGTACTCTTGTGAGCCCTGTGCTCACTCTCTAGTACTGTGAGGACTGACTGGCATTAGCTATAGAATACCAAAATTGGCAAGCGCCCTTTGCTGTTTACAGATGAGAACAGGCTCACCCTGAGCACATGAGACAGACATGAAAGGGTCTGGAGAAGCCTTGGAGAATGTTATACTGCCCGTAAGATCGTTCAGGATGACCGGTTTGGTGGTGGGTCGGTGAAGGTCTGGAGAAGGCATGGTGGGACACTCGGACCTCTACAGGCCATTAAGTATCGTTATGAAATCCTTGGACTCATTATCGGGTCCAATGGGTCCTGGGTTTGTCCTGGTGGATGACAGTGCCCGGGTTTAGGTGGTGAGAGTCTGGAGCCATTTCCTGAAGGATAAAGTAAATGATAAAAATTATCTAGCCCCCATGCTAGCCTGAGCAAATCCAGTAGAACACTTCTGGGAAATTATGTTTTGGTCCACCGATGCTGCCAGGTTGCACCTCAAACTGTCCAGAAGCTCAGTGATGCCCTGGTCCAGATCTGGGAGGAGATCCCCCAGGACGCCATCCGTCATCTCATTAGGAGTTCTGACATTATCAAGGGAGCTGTACAAACTGCTGAGAACCATTTTGAGTTGTTACAATTAAAGTTTAGCAAAATGCACTAGCCTTTAAGTTTGATTTTTAGGGTGTCTCTGAATTTAGCCCTGTGTAGGTGGATAATTTTCATTTCCATCAAACAACGTGACATCCTTTCATTCCTAACACATTACTCATCCATATCAGTGTAGATATCCAGCATGACTTTTTCCCATTGAAATTCCTTTCTTTTTTTATTTGAGCAGCGTGGTACAAATCAGAGACTTCATAGGTAGCATCAGTGTTGATTTCAGTATGTGAGGACTACATCCTCATTATTTACCAAACTAATACAAAGTGGCAACACTGAGAACAACACAAGCATCATGTTGCTTTGTTATCCCCTTCCAGTGCTTATCCACTGCCACTAGCCATTTTTTCTATTTCTTATCAATCCCGCTTTCACACACAACCACACACACGCACACACACACACACACACACACACACACACACACACACACACACACACACACACATAGTGACACGGGAGTGATAATCCATGGCTACACAAATGCAATAATATCTAATGGGACCCTTCACCCACTTGATCCTCCCTCCTATCTATCTATTTATTCAAACAGTGCAGCCATGGACAAAATCTGCTTAGAGAAGTGATCGAGGCTCACATGCACAACTTGCTTTTAAACAGGATTTACGCTCCGAGTCTCCTCTGGAGGGGCGGGGTCCCTCAGATGTCCAACAGCAACGACAATAACACAAACAGCACGGCCGAGATTGTCATGTGAAAAGGCAAGGACCATGAGGACAAGTCAAAACCGATTTACGCTTCCCGATCTCAAATGAATGTGCCGAAGTCATGAAGCAAAAAGAAGAGAGAGCATGCAAAATGGAAAAAGAGAATGAGGCAGAGAGAGGATTGGGGCCAGGCTGAGACAGTGAAATTGAGTTTCAAACTGGTAAATAAACAAGGAGGATGGGGAGAGCAGAGTGGCATCCAACCATATTAGCTCCTCAGATTATTGATACAATATCGTTCCAGGATTACAGACACACATCCACCATGCAGAGAAGGGTCTTATTTTCATAACAGGCCGGAGACCCCGCGTGAGTAGGAAGCTACTTTCTTTGTTAGCTCTCGCCTTTATACGTTTCCTTCAACCTTGTTTGCACAGAGACAAGCTAATTCTGCTCGCTAAACAGGCCTGGCGAGTCGCAGGAATGACGATGAGGAACCTTGAGAAAATATATTCATGCCGCAGCATAGACTTATCGCCCCAGATGCTCCAAAGTGAAGTTATGACAATCCTGTCGCTGTTTGCAGGTTTTCATTTTGTCTACCATTACAATGGCTTAATCATCAGAAGCAATCGAGGCACAGTCTGTAGCTGCAAATGCAGATCCAGGCTACAGGTCCTACGGGAGTAAACAGTGAGCTGTCAGAGAGAGACGCTTCTCCTAGAGCGAGGGTGTATGTGTCTCTCTGTGTGTGCCTCCTGTGTGTGTTTTTGGCTGTTTGCATGGAGAGATGGGAGGAGGAGGAGGAGGTGTGTGTGTGTGGATGTGGGGTGGATTGGGCTTAGAAAGCTATCTTCTCAATTCGTTAGCACCACCACCGTTCCTCAGGCATATGACAGGGACGACGATGACGAGCGGCTCTGAAGGACCCACAGGACCCTGTTATACCTAAACCACCCACAACACAACAAAAGAGTGCACCAGCCACTGGGAGCCCTCGGCTCCTGCTGAGAGGAGGGAGGGAGGGATGAACAGCGAACAAGGATAAGGGGAGTGATGGATAGATAATAGGAGATGTAGAGATTTCACTATGAAAATGGGGGGCATTGAAGGATAGAGAGATTGCCAAGTGAGACATGGAGTGATAGAGGGTTTTAATTAGTGGATAAGGGCTAGCTATCTGTGGGCGGCAGCAGCACTCTTGTCACGTAGTTGTGCTTTCATAGCTGACCAAGCCTGAAATCTCTTGCTGCTAATGCCAAATTTACCAGCAGAACACATACTGTAGCACACAACCACACAAATACACACACACACACACACATATATATATATATACACGCATGCTCGGACACATAAACCTCACCATACAGACTTTATTAGCTGCTGGGTTTGAAGATGAAACACACACTGACAATCATCCACAGACGGACACACACTCAGTGCCCTTGCGCCTACAAGTTCTTATAGCATTTCACGCTAGCTGACAAACAGCACACTTGAACACCCACATGCCACAGAGGCTCAACAGTCTTCACTGGCCTTCTCAGCAAAGGCAGCATTGTGCGAACCCCCACTTGCTGTTCCCGTGTTGTCGTCGCAGCGTCTTTCACCATTCAGTTCACTGTACGCCCTCATTATTCCGCACGCCGTATAACCCAAGGTTAATGCATCTGCTGCATGTGCAAAGCGAGTCGTATAGGCGACACTTGTAGCCCTGCAAATCCTTGTTGTATTGCCACCCGTGTTAGAATGAGAGCATGACGAAGAAGCAGGAAATAAAGTCTGCGTGTGTCCGCTCACGGAGCAGATCGCCCCTTGTCAGGAGCTGTCAGGAGCTGTCAGGACCAACCTGGGCCATTTGACTATTTATAGTGGACATGGCTCAAATCCCACATCAGCGCTTCATGCCTGAGCAGTGTGGAGAAATCCATAAGGTCCTACACTATTCATGCTCTCTGAATGTGGCCTAGAGCGAGGGAGTAGCTAAGCTTTAACTTTTCAAAGCCTGCTTTTATATCTTGACTACAGTTATGACTTTTTTCTTCCTTTCAGATCTCGACTAAGGTAGCCCATAGTCTTTTTTGTCCCCCCCACTGCTTCTTTCTATTCACGCTCCGCTCCTGCTCCTCTCTGATCTAAAGCCCTCTGCTGATTCCCTAGAAGGCCGGAGAGCAAACAAGAAAACACAAAATATGATGCAAGTATGCAACAGCACACATGTACTGTATCCACATTCGCATGCATTCATACGGCACCACATGCACTTGCAAGAGCACGGGGATTTGACCACAAATACACACACACGCACGGAGCAAGAGACACCACCCAAAACCACTTAATCAATATTCCTGACAAGGCAAAGCTTTATTCAACACATTTGATATTCCTCCTCTCTCGCAAGATAAATACATGTCACTGTCCTCCTCGGAGGACTAAAAGGCTGTTCGCACTAACTCGCTTTGCAAATAAAGCTTTACATCATGAGTGACAACCTCCTAAGCTCTCTGCATCAGCCACTGCTTGGAAAAAAGCCTCTTTCAATAATGCATTTGACCGCTAAAACCCTCCCAACACCCAAAGCCAGGCAAAGTGGCAGCATTAGGGATGCAAAATTAATTGATAAATCAATGCCATTGATTCCTGAAATTGGATTTGGTGACTTGCGATTTAGACAGTATTTCCTGTGCGTCCTCACTCATGAAGTTGTTGATTACGGAGAAATGAGTGAGTAAAGAGCATTAGTCCTCCAGAGGAGCAGCCGAAACGATGTACTAGTAGCTGTTGAGCAGCACAGCAGATTGATTTCTGAATGCTAAGTGGGCTAATCTTCCGTCTGCACTGTTACAATTTGATGCTTCTCAGCCTCTGAAAACCAAGGAGCGTGTAAGAGGAGATCTTTTTCTTTCTTTTTTTCTGTGGCACTCCCAATGCAAATGTCCAGAGAGCTCCTGCTGCTCCTCAGATCTCTTCTCAGCCCTCACCTTCACTCTGATTCTCCTGGCGGCTCAGAGACTGAGGGCACGGATGGCATTCAGCGGCCTCACACAGAAAAATACTTCTCAACAAAGAGAGGAGCAGCTTTTCAAAGACCACGCGACTCAGTCGGGAACAAGCCGCCGTTCTCGCAATGCTCTTTTGTGAGCTGACGAGACAGAAGCGATGGGCTGAATACATCCCACCTATACGTCTGTTCAATTTATATAAACATATAAATCCGCCTCAAGGTTATGGCAGAGAGTCTGTTTAACCATGCTCTGAGACAGACATAAAAATTTCAAGCTTTCACCAATGCAGGATTGTTAGAAATGTGTTTTCAGCCCTAAAGGCTTTAATATATATGTGAGGCGCGCAGGCAGGCCATGGTGAGATGTAACAGCGAAAGAGAAGAGTTGCAGATTTCCAGATAAACAAATCACATAAACTTGAAATCAATAGCACACATACTGTAAAATGTATTTACAGTTAGGAAGTGGCAGAGAGACATTTTAAGCACTTTTCCCTTCGATATCTCATACCTCCGCCTTGCTTTTTCATTTATCCTGCATCTTATTTTCCACTGCAGTCCTTTTTTTTTTTCCCTTCTCCTTCCTCAAAATTTGTTAGGCAAAAGCTGCAGTGGGCACATTCCTCACCAATTTGCATTTCTCATTTCAGTTCCTGTCAAATGAATCACTGTGTCATCCGAGCACATAACGAGAACAAAATAAGGATTTTTTTTTTTCCAAACAATTCCTTTTTGAGACCAAGGCGGGGATGACACACGAGCACATCTGGTAAAATTTCAGATTTCGGGATTGTTACGTCCGGAAACGTGGTGTAGAAAGTCTGGTTCGCATGAAAAATGGCTCCGCAGCTCTGCCGTTCTCTGGTTTTCTTGGAGTACATATTGCTTTGGTTTTTTTTTTGTCTTCCTTTTTCTCACATCACTTTGCTTTGTGCAGTTTAGCTTGACATCCTGACTTGCAATCAGCGAAGAATATGTGTCTCTAAAGACAGAAGTCAATTTGGTGCGATGATGCACGCGCTGGAAATACATCCCAGAGTTCACGCTGGATCAAGGCTCTTTCTCGAAATTAAACCTGAACAATGAAAACAACTCACCTTCTTGCAAGGCAGTGAAAAACACACCGAACCCAACCGTGTGCACGGTACTGTACCGTACTGTACATTGCATTGTGCAAAATGCGGCTTCCAGCAGAGATGCATCAAGCACCATTTTGGCGCTATTCATCTTTTCTATGAGTTAATAATTCATGATCATCTAGAAAGTAGAGCTATGAATATTACTGATGATACACATGAGGCTATTTACCAGTCAGCAGGAAATAGATGAACTCGTTTAGAGAGAGATCTACAGTGTAACATCACTGTGTTTTATAGTGCTAAATAAATCATTTCATGGGCATGCAACAAAGCTACTGATGCAACTTATTCATATTGAGTTATTAATCACGATCTTGAGGTGCAACTGTAGGTGTGTGACGTGCTGTTGAGGCTTCATTGTGTGCTAATGTGGAGCACGACTGAAGGCGACTTAGTCTCCAGTTAGCAACCTGGCTAAACCGTGGGTGTTTGCTTCTCCCTCAAGGTGGGTCGTGCGCAGTTTTTCAGCCAATCTGACGCATCCGATTTCAGCCTGTACCCTCTCCTGACGGCTCCCATGCTGCGCTCGAGTCTGCAGGCGATAAGCTAGCCAGTGCTAGCTTGCCCCTTTGTCCTCTGTGTGAACAAATGCAGGATATGATATAATTGGTTTAAACTTAATTATTTAGAATCTAATGCCAAGACGCGCACCTGGAGGTAAAGGACAATTTATGCGGTAATAAATTGGGAAAGAAACAAAAATTGATTTTTCTTCTGCTAAAGTTGTCTGCTGACTGGATTAATAAAATTTTTACAGTGGGATGCGTGTCCATGTAGAAGTGCTTTCTATGTGTGTCATTAGATACTGCATTGTCATTTTTTACGATAGTTGCAGTACAGCAGTATCAGAAAACGAAGTACCGTCATCAAAGAAAGAATTACACTGAAATAGCTCAGCGATTGACTGAAATAACATTTATCCGCTACAGTTAAAAGTAATTACTCAAGCAAAAATATTCCATATTGCGAGGTTATGGCTCTCTCTAATATTAACTTGTTGGGTTTTTTTTATGTTTGTGCTTGGGGCTCTCGGACTGACATTTAAAGGCATCACTACAAATTCTAAGAACCATAAATTTAAAAAAAGAAGAAGAAAATGTATCAATCAGTGATGAAAAAGATTGTCTGCTGTATTCCTGTGTGTAATATCACTCAACATAAATATGCAAATGAGGTCCTCAAACCTCAAACACACAGTGAAATTAAAAATATTCTGACAGCTTCTCCATCTCAAATCTCTGTCTAGGTGTGTGCCATCAGCACTGATCTTCACACACGCACACACACACACACACCTCTTGACAAATTAATCTCATATTTTAAAGAGAGGTAAAGTGGGCTTGACCAGCAAGCCTCTCACGGTTCTGATCCTTCTGTGTGCTGACTAGAAATCTGAAAGGAGGGGGACCAGGATGAAAGTGGAGGAGTGTGAAGGGAGGCTGTGATTGCATTTTTGCCATACAAATCTCACATAACACCTGAGTAGTTATTGAACTGTACATAGTTCCTGACTGTTGCCCATAGCCCAATGGAAGAAGACAAGAGAGAACAGAGGGCTGGAGATGCCAGCTGAGACTTAGCAGAGTACTTTAAAGAAAAGTGCCTCGGGCATATACTGTATCTATGCGTCTGTAGGTGTGTGTGTGTAGCATTGGCAACTGAAGGTGATTTTGGTTACTATTTCTGTCTGTTTCTCTGTTGCTGTCGGTCCTGGTTTTGGTTTGAACACACACACACACACATTAGTAAAAAAAAATCTTCAAAGCTTAATGTGTAACTACTGATTTCTTACTAATGGGGTCAGTTAGTAAAAAAATTACAGTACATGATACTTCCTGATGTAATATTTGTCATATCTGCCAAAAACCGGCAACCGAATCTCTTAAGAGTTCACTGTTTTGATAAATCTTGTTTTTATAATTAGCTGTCAATCAGTCTGCAAGGCCATCAACTGAGCCATTTTCATATCCACTGCTTTTTATCAGTAATCACACTTTGGTACCAACCCTGCTTTCTTATTCCAAGTGCCTGAATTGTCAAGTCTAAATGTTGGGCTCACAATATGAGGTTTTTATAGGGTAATTTGGTAGCACTATATTGCTTTTGTATTTCCTTTTTTTTTAAAAAAAAGAAAAAAAATCACAGGCTGGCAATTTCCTTGCTGCAGAGGCCAACCACAGGCGAATGAATAGAGGAAACGCTAATTAGCACTGCAGGATTTGTTAAACAATTCCTCTTGAGGATGGAGCAGCATTGCAGCAAGAAGGTAAATATTTGAAGTTGTACAGTGGTTACATCTCTAAGTGTCTACGCTGCATATGTGTGTGTGCCTGCAAGTCTAGTGGTCTAGCACTCTGATTACCCGCCTGGCATGAGCGTTTTTTACTTTGAAATTATCAGCAGGGTGGCGAACGCGAACGCATTTTATGCTTTTCCAGCAATTACATTCTTACTATATGATGGACATGCAGAGAGAGAGAGAGAGAGAGAGAGAGGAAGAAGAGAAGAGAGAGAGAGGGATAAAAACTCCCACTGGGCCACATTTTGCCTGGCTGCAGCACTGAGTGTTATACTCTATATAATAAACAACCTCTGATGCATTTCACATTGTCCTCCCACTAATTCATGACCCCAATTTTATTAAGGAAAACGAGTTTTGTGGACAAGCTTGTGGGTCAGAAGGGAAGAGTGTGAGCGATTCCATGGGAGAGGGGAGCATTATAGTGCCAGGGGCTACTCCATTCCTGGAATGAAAATTCATAAATAATGCAGAGCTGGATAACAAAAAGAACTCCCCCGCTGTCTCGCACAGCACTGCACTATCCAAAGGCCATGCAATATCACTCAAATCTCAGAAAAACACAAATTATTGGAAGTAAGCGAACAGTTTTTTTTTTTTTTTCTGTTAGTGGTTTCTTGACTCAGGACAATGGGATCTGCTGACAACCGAGGCAAAATGCCAGCATCCTAACAATCGGCACTCGGGGCCCAAATTGTCAGGAAGTTGCACTGAAATAATGATGTGACTCCAAGCCAAGGAGCTAAGCAGCTATTTTGGATTTCCAAAACACCATATGCACCGCCCGCTTAAGAACAACAATTGCGAAAATTAAAAAGTGCAACAACTGAGGGAGATAATTAGCCCAGCGACAACTGCTAACTGCTGCTGAGAGTGAAGCCGGAGCGTGTGTGCGTGTGTGTGTGTGTTAGCTCAAGTTTAAATGTACAATCTGGAATATCCGAGTGATTGAAGGGTGGTGTGGTGAGTTGGTTGACTGACAGGAAGGCCTTATCGGTGGCGTGTGTGCAACATTTAATTGCTGAAGTGACATTTCAATTTGAAAGGCCTGTGCTGTGGTTGTTAAGGTGGTGCCATTATGGGTGTGCTATTTAAAAAAAAAATCCACTTAATCACTGTTGATCATTATGGAAGGACTCAAAGTCATCTGCATGTGGATGACGAGAAGGCCGCCACCACGACGCGAAGCCCAACTACACCAGAGCACCAACCATCAACCTCTCCTGGTCCAGTGCATGTGCATCGTCTCCCTACTCGGAGCACATGTGACTAAAAGATTGTGTGTTCATATGGTGGAGAAGACCCTGAAGAAGAGAGAGTGTGTGTATGTGTGTTATCAAGCCTCCTGTACAAGATGCACTCTATTAATCACATGGAGCTGAGACAAAGTGCCTGATTTTTATCATCACTATCAATAACGTGCGAGCCGAAGAGAAATAAGGCACAGCTCCCGTGTCTTTGTGAGCAAAGCCAGGTAGGGCAGTGGCACGGGAGGTTTGCACCGTGTGACAAAAATCCCCACAGTTCAGAGCTTGCAGCCAAAGCCGAGGTGATTTGGTTTGCTATTGTTGTGTTTTGGAGTTTTTTTTAAATAATAATGCAGGAATCGGGTATGGCAGATGGGTGAAACAGTCCATACACTGATGCAGCTCTCTGAGAGATGTGTACAGTGGCTGTAGTGGGTGGTGCATTAGATGCTTGTATTAGAGATACTGATGAATTATAGTCTGTGATTAAAATGCTTTTGCCCCCCCAATCGAACAAAGCCAGATTTAATACCATCGGAAAAGATGGGGAATGGTTCTGAGAGTTCAAAGCTAATGGAATAATATATCTGGAGAATTCCTCAGAAATATGCATTATTCATATATTTGTTTTCCTTATTTGTTGTTGTCTTATCTATGACTTATTTATTTATTGGAAATGTGCCTTGAGTGGTTTACTCCGAGCAATTATTTATAATCTGCTGTGAAGGGGAGAAGTGAGGAGGTCTAATTTAAGTCTCTCAGAGCCTATCCATCTCGGTGCAATTTGCGCTGCCTTCACAATAATTATGATTTATCAAAATGCATTTGCCGCCTGTTAATTATTTACCCTCACACATTTTTAAACTGCGCCAACGTGGAAAATAGATATCACGCAGCTTAATAATTTAGCCCAGAAATTGCCTCACCAGCCATCCAGAAGGGCTAGGAGTTGACATGTGAGATGTAAAAATAGCAGAGGAATACATGGGTCACGGTGCCTGTTGGACCTATACTGGTGGTAACGTCTAGCCCGGGCCCGGGTAGGCTGGAAGACAGCAGGCACGCGTCAGAGAGATCTATACCCCCTGGATCTGAGTGCTGATGGAGATGAAGTGGACGAAGGAGAAGTGGAGCAAAAAACAACAACAAAAAAACACCAACAACTCAAGGCTGTGAGTGTTCCGAAGCAAAACGGCTACGACACATACGAAGCTGGCAGCCTGCTGCTCCGCACACTGTACTCGGATCGTCATCATTTAGACAGACTGTCACACACACAGGCACAAAGTCTGCATCTCCACACTTCAAACGAGGTGCACTGGTTTTCACAAAAGCCCAGCTTCACACACGTACACAAACACACACATACACACACACAAACACACACACGTTTATATACTCTCTCCCTCTCTGTGTGTCTGCCCCACTCTGTCATACACTGCACACACACGCACACACATGCACACACACAGGTCATAGCACTGCACGGCGCGTCAGAACAGCTGATAATCCCCGTGAAACTCACGTTGTCTCGGCACCCGAGCCTCGTTTCGCCAAGCAGCACCATAGCCCGATCTCCCTCCCCCGCTTAATGAGCCCACTAAAAAGGCCAGAACTGAACGTGCTGCTTACCTTCCCGACGTAAAGCCATCCCTTTAGTCCGATTCCGTGCTATAAGCAGCCTGCAAAAGCCGAAGTGTGTGCTATCCCCCCCTCCCCACCACCGGCAGAAATGTGACTTGAGCTCCGGTTAAAAAATGTGGACGAGACACCCTCTCTCCGCGGTCTGGTTTCGAGGCGGCGGTGCTGATGATGCTGATGATGCTCGCTGTGAAATGCCGATGGAGGACGACGAGACGATTTTGCGCGTGGAGGAAGGGATCTCCTCGCACGGGGCTGTGCGCGAGCCAGCTCCGCTGTGCGGTGTGACAGGGATCCCGGCGCGGTGCGTTTAGCCGCAGTTGAACCCGATGATGCTGTTGCTGGTGAGGCTCGGTGCTGCTATAACAGTATCCCTGGATCATACCACCGCACCGAGGAGAAGGGGGTGTGGCACAGACCGGCCACAGACACAAACACTTGCAGGCGTCAGGAGGTCGTCTGGATCACTAGTCAGACTCGTTCAGGTGATGCCATATGGCTGCACACCGCGGTCCTGCGCTGGAATGCTGACTCATTAAGACGAAGAAAAGTTTCGCTTTTTCATCCGGTCCCACGGAGCAACAGGCCCGAGAGCTGCAGAGGTGCAATTTCACCTCCCCACCCCGAAAAAAAACCAACATAAAAATGTTATAAAATAAGTATAAATAAAACCCTGATGGTCGCGAGGAATTATATAGGACCCAAAGAAAGCCTTAAAAAACAACAGCATTCACTTTAATCACATTTAAACAGAAGCTGGAATATGCATTAATTTATGGCTGCAGTGGGCCTGGTGTGTTATTACACCTGCACATCATTTCATAAGATGTGTTTTTCTTTGCTAAATTAGCCACCTAATGATTCTGACCTGTGCTCTATGTGCGATGCATTGGAGTGGGTATTTACAGCCAGCCTGCTACAAACAACTTGTGAATGACAGGGGTTCTAATGATGCAGTTTATTATTTCCCCAAAGCGCTTTACGCGCGGGGCTACAAACAACCATTTTGACAGCTGCTTCAGTCTACCCGCCTTTCAGCCTGTCTTGCTATATCCCCCCAACACAACACAGCAGTATGCATCTTTTATCAGCAATAGGTTTTGGCACTTTTCGTCAGTTTCATCGGCCATTTCTCTCTAAACAGTTTCCCGTGCAGGGGATGAAGTCATCCAAGAGGAGACCTCAGTGAGGATAAAGGGTCTCCAGGTCCATGTCCGTTTGATGTTAGCTGTGCCTGGCTGATGCAGAAATGACCAGTGTGTCAATCTGTCAATATGCAACTGCCTGGTCACTGCAGGACCATGCTTCCTTTAACATTAACTGCACAAGGCTATAATGGATTTTGATGAGGATTCAGAAAGACTCCCCCCAGATGTCTTAAGGTGCTTTCTTACACTCTGGAGAACAGTGCGTCTCTCTGACTCCCTTATTTGCCTGCAGAGTCCTAATGGCAGGCACATTACACCTCTGGTGGCTGGGTAAACGCTCTTTTAAAAGAGCACTTCCTCTTTTTGCCTGACACATCTCACTGAGACATCTCCTTGACAACCAGCTCAATGCAGAGATTTGAAATGTCACAGTGTTTTACTGTGATTCTTTTTGAACATTATTGTCTATGGAGGAGAGAGATAATAGATGTGGAGAGGGGGTGGGTGGAGGGGGGAGACTGGCCTTGCTATACAGGAGAGACTTATTTAAGACAGGATGACACACAGAAAATGAAAGTAATGTTTTATAACTAGCCCTGGTGTACAGCTATGATACAGTGTATCTAATACACTTCATGCTGGGAAAGGTTTATGGAGCAAACCCAGACAACATTTTATTTGATAATAAGCCTCATTAGAGCTGCAGAAGCTGTATGGTGCTGGTGAGAGTACATTTCAGATGTAATGTCAGTTGCATTGAATCTGGTGTCGCCGCATATAGTTAAAATGACACGACCTAATTAAACAGTATCTCATCAAGCCATAAAAAGATAAATAAAATATACCGTTGGTCGAAACAAAAAACATCAGCTTATTCTCCACAAGACCACGTTTGCTCATCTAATTATTCCTGCCCTATTTGGAAAACATGGAAGCTCAGCTGGGGTGTTCAGGGAGGAACAGCGAGCACAGAGGTGGATTTAAAGGTTCATAAAAGACGGTGTGAGAGTCTGAAGAGAAAGCAACCGCTACTGGTGTGAATGCTAAGATGGTAGTCTGGCGAGAATCACTTTAATGGGAAGTTGTCCGCAGTCCTCCCACCCGTCCTCTCCCCTTGATTACGAGCATGCTCATTCCTTATGACACATCTATTAAAACCTGCGCGGTTGGGGTACATTACACTTCACATGCTGTCATGAAACAAGGGCTAGATCTATAATGCAGCCTTGCCTTAAAGCTACTTCAAGCCTTAGCACTGATATTGGATTCCAAGTATCCCTGCACTACTTCACTTCACAGCTGGAGGCAGTTTCCTTGAGCATTACTTAGTCTCATACATGCAAACTGCAAAGCCAACACAGCTTCTACTTCTCGGAACTCTTTGCTCCTTGTGGGCTGCGTTCGATTGGCCGGCGATCAATCTTTCCACCACGGAAACCAAAAAAGGCAGCCGTTGCACGTTGTAACTAGAAACTAACAATTATTCTCTCAATAGTTTGTAATTCTCTCTCTGCTGATTATCTCCTTTATCTTCTCCTCTGTGTGGTTGCCTCTTCATGTGCAGTCTTCTAAAAATATTCCTTCCATCTTCTACAATTTCTCTTATTTTTCTGCTTTATTTCACCCCCATCTCTCTCTCTCTCTCTCAATCCCCCTGCCTAGCACCATCCTCTCTCTCCAGGGTGACGTTGCTGAAGGGGTTTCTCTCATTCTCTAATAAGGGATCTTGGATCAGTGCTGTCAACAATGCTCACCAGCTGCAGCAGAGATACAGTATTATTCTGCCCTTACAGTGGATGGCCTGATCTCAGGGGACGTTAAGAGTTAACTGGGGTATTCTTTATCCAGAAGGGTGTAAGGGATGTGCTCCATCACTCTCTCTCCTCTCTGTTCTCCACCAGTGCTTCACCATCACCCAGTCAGCCATATGCAGCTCAAGTATTTCACCGGAGACAGAGCCGAACCATTTATTGAAATCTTTTTTTTTCTCCTCTTTTAAATGACAGAGCTGTGACCTTTTCCGATGCATACGCTTCACGACCATAAATTCTCGCAGATTTCATTTTACATTTCCTCCAAGCATTCACAACCAAATTAACACCTCCAAAGCCTTCAGCCTACAGGCAAGAATCCAGTATTTTGTTCTTCAATTATTACTTCTTTAAAAAAACAAACAAAAAAAACAACTTTTTGATAGCACTTCAGCCCTCTAGAAAAAAACGAGGTGGTATAATCTGTCCTGAAAAACACACACATTTTGACAGCACCTTCAAAGCCTGTCCTTTCCTAAGCCTGTCATCTGCTTCCCATCGAGAAAAGGAAAGGGGAAGAAAAGAAGTGAGCATGGAGAGGTAGCTATTGATTAACCAACAACAGTAAGAGCCCTAATGTGTGAGCACGGTGAACCAGTTTCAAAGTGTTGACAGATGAAACAGCTATATAACTTCACCCAGGCGACACATTCTCCTTCAAACCTTTCTCTCATAATTAGTCATATCCCTGAAAGGGCATGACATTAATAAATTCCACTTCAAAATCCACATGTATAAACTGAGCTGGATTTAAAAGAAAGCTATATTTTTAAGCAGCACTGCTCTGACATTCAATAGCTAGTGAAGAGCGAGGAGGAGATTGCACTACAGAGGACGCAGAATGATACAGGGGGGAGGACATCACTGCACCAAAGACGGGCTTCGAGCACGTGGTGCAGGAATTATTGATTTATAAGGCATATCTTTATCCTTACAGTATGCATGAAAGCGAAGAGAACATCAAGAGCATCTCTCAATCACCTTGAGCAATGGAATCAAGTCTTTGTTCTGGGCTTAAACAAAGCTTCAACACACACACACACACACACTCTTTGGTCCCAAAACCAAGACTAAAAAAAAAAGCTTTTTACTTTGGTCCCCCTAAAATCTGAGGATTGTTCCCAAAAGGATCAAAGTGTATATGTATGTTTCAGCGGCTTTTGTATTTAAGTGTGTGTGGCGTTGAGTGCTTTCCTCAGACTGTGCAAAAAGCCCTCAGATACCGAACGCCACCCTAAAGCACGGGCACTTCTCCTCTCCTCCTTTTATCACTGTACACTTCTTGCACTCGCTACCCTGCTTACCTGTGACAGGCGCTCCTTTCAAAAGCACCTCATTGCATTTCAAACGCTAGTGACTCCCACTCCCGTTTCCAAGACTCCCACACAGACGTACGCGCACGCAGCTGTCAGCTGCCCAAATACTGTATATCCCCTGGCCTTCCCTCCTACCCCTTCCTGAACTAACTCCTCCACAACCTCGAGTTGTTGAGAAAATAATATTTTATGCATGCCACAGCAGCCCACACACAGACACAGCTTATGAAAGACATACCGAGCCTACTTCCCTGCCAACATTTGTGTGAGTGTCGTGCGTCTCTCCGTCTGCGCTCACGTATATTTGTGTGCTGCTTGTTTTTATATGCTAAATTAAGATGCACTTAAATGATGTTCTTGTATTTAAATGCAAGAACACATTGCACAGCACTCGCTTTGCAGTGTCTCAGGGATCAATATACATTGTGCGGATGCTGTGTCTATAAAACTTAGAGGTCCAAAAGGCCACGGGAGTCTAGTTTTGGCATAGGCACCACATTCTCGGGAGAATTCATCACAGCAGCGGATTCAGATGGAGTCTGCCTACATACCTTAGCATTTGTCAAAACAGGAGAGGACACAGTACAATGAATTTGCATCTGTTTGAAGTGGTATTATTAATTCATGCCAATGAGACACTGCATAAGGGAGACTGGGTAAAATCTGAAAGGGGGGAAAGTCCCAGTAAGCAGAAGGACTGTTTGATCTCGCTGCGTCTTCTTGCTCTCATGCAGTTTGTTGAAGCTATATTGTTGTCCAGGCATCTTTATGACTACAGGAGGTGCCCCATATTAGCCGAGCCCATTTGGGAACAACAGGCTGGTATATACGCATGGGCCTATCTTATTTAATCAGCATGTGTTGAGCTAAATGACAAGCTATTATCACTGACCACCCATTGACTACTGCTCAGCTTCTCAAACAGCCCAAGCAAAAGGTCAAACACCGATAATGAGTAGAGAGAAAGAGCTATTCCTAATTAGACATGAATGTAAAATCTGAATGTGAAATTAGGCCTGGTATGCGGGAGCGGGAGATAGGGCACAACTGGTGTATTCCAGCTGCACGCGATATGTTTACTCTTTTCTCTGTTTTACTGCTTCTCAACGGTTGGCCTCTAGAGTGTGCACACAATGGGTTGTGTGTATTTATTATATTTAAGCATTCACAAGGTGTGAATTGTTGGATTACCTGTATGCGCTGCAAGGTTGCCAGTCCTTGCATACTGCACATGTGTACGCGTTGTACCTATGGGTAGACTGCATATGTTGGCATAGCTATTTGGGTGTGTTTGGGTGAGTGGGGGGGGGGGGGGAAAGTTGGGG
>VUQR01011164.1:46772-68317 GCA_015108515.1 Hemichromis elongatus | reverse complement strand
GTGTGTTGGGGGGTTGGGGGGGGGGGGGGGGGGGGGTGACAAATCTGGTGGAGGCACACGATGAGCAGCAACACAAACACAGGCTGGCAGCATCCCAGCTGTTGAAAGGGGTCTTTATTTGTGTGTGTGCGTGGCTTGTGTGTCTGAATTAAGGCAAGAGAAACATGGAAAGGGAAGTGCCAAGGAGGGAGGTTTTTGCCTTCAGGGAGAGTGGTAATTACACGAGAGTGCGCTGAAGATAAAACATATTAATGGTAATACTGGTCAGAGGGGTGCTGTCCTTGGGGTTTCCTGGAGAAAAGTTTTAAGCATGTTCTGGCAACGCTGTTGATTTAAATCTGCAGCAAACACTGTAATTCCCCTCTCTGGTTTCTTCCTGTGTCTGTTCGACCCAATGAAGTCGTCAGCTCGTCTTTCCCATCTTTCAACCAGTGGGCTTAAGCCCAAGCCCCGGTGACAGGAAGCATTTACTTTGCTTAAGTGTCCTTGAGCAATTTTTTTTACTTAATCCCCACCTGCTCTAGGGGCGCTGTTCTGTTGTTAACCTGTGCTCCCTGCAGAGGCTTGTAGAGTAGGATTTTACCCTACAGGCCACACAGCTTTCCACAGAAGCAGCTCTGTCCATGGTGCTGAAATACAGCAGCTAAAATCAAGACATATGCTGCATCCAACTTTATAAGCGACATGCTAATTGCAAGCAGTACTCAGTATGCATAGCGTTCATTCTGGAAAAGTGCTGAAATTAAGCATACTCAAAGATAACAGTATGCATACTAAATTCACTTGTATTCAAGTGCGCTGTTGATGGACGTTATCATCCCGCAATGCTGCAGAAGAGCTCTTCGCAGCTGGGGGACGAAAAAAAATAAAAATAAAATAAAATAAAGCAAATTGTGTACGGCAGTGAGACTGCTTAAGGAATATCTCGGAAAACAAACATTTAGATTTCTCTTTGTGCAAGAGAATAATTTGATATTCAAAGAAAATACACTTTCTTGGAGAGATTTAGAGGAGATTGATAGCGTTTTCTCAGCTTCTAACACCCAGCTGTGAACAACAGAGAAAAATAGCCTTCCGACTTCACATGTCAGCACAAATCCTGTATTATTCCTTCTATTTTAGAAGACAGAGCTGTCAAAAGTTAAATTAATTAGTTGTATACTCACCAAAGCAAAAGAAAAAAAATATTATATAGCTTGTGCACTATGTATAAAGAGTATAAAACTGGTACACAGTGTCCCAGTGTCAATGCATTTCTGCTAGGAGATAAAACAATTGCAATGAGCATACATTCAGTTACTACAGATAATAGAGGTGGTAAAGAATCTAATCTCATCCAGGTGAAACTCTAACAACACAGTAAATCATCTTTACGTTTACCAAGGACAGGCCCACACGCTTACATGTGTCCTGCTCTGCAGAGGGTCAGCGCTGAAACAGCAAATGTTATCTGGGTGAGGCATAGCACATTTAGAATATTAAAATGAATTATTAAAAATGCCTAATAATTTCTGCTCTGTGCAATATGCGATTAGAGCAGAATTAAAGGAGAAGACTTGATAGGGATGGTGAGATTACCGCCACAAAAAATGGTTTAATAGCTGTGATTGTTATCAGAGTAACACGACTTAAGAAACAAAATTTGCTCACGGATTTTTTTTCATTTTGCAGACAGAATAATAATGTATTGACCAAAAACTCACATTTTATGTCATCTTTTTTCTGTGTTCTTTAAGCCTTAAACTCACAAATATCACCAGACTCCCAATAAGTTCTTTTTGCACCCTTTTTGTATTTCAGTGGATCACAATGAGAATTCAGCTGTGACTGCCCTTGGCTCCAAATTACTCTCAGGCAGACTGTGGTACGTGGATGGGTTAGCGAACAACAATAGAGTGACTTATCAATCCAGCTTTGAATGATCATGTTTCTGCTCCTTACTACGCTCATCATGACCAAGGATGCTTGCTTTTTTCTTCTTCTTCTTCTGCTATTATATTAAAGATAAACAACAAAAATAGCTTGGGTGTATTTAAATGTTTTCATCCCCTCTCACAAAGGTAGCTATGAGCCAAAACAGTTTACAGAACCGAAATGCCCTCAAAGCACGCTTTCTCTGGCAGCTTTATAGTGACGGAGTCTGTAAGCATATTATTTTCTGACAGTCTGAACAACTAATTTAAATTGGGAGATTTCAGTGTTTGTTTTGTTGTTGTTGTTGTTTGTGCTCTGATCTCTGGTTTGAATCAGACTTTGATAACAAGCCTGTGCTCAGACAGAAAACAGACTGCATCGCTGCGCTGCAGTTTTCGGACTGAAATAAATGTGTCCTTGAAAAGGTGTGAGATGCTGTGCAGGAAGCTCTGAGGTAGGGTTTAGGTTACTGTTGTTTGCTGAATCAACCCACATTAATGGATGTTCATGTTGAGACGTCCACCTTTACAAAGTAAACATGCCTGTTCACAGCCTGGTACAAAAAAATGTTTTACAGCTACAAAAACACTGTAAAGAGAAAGTTTGTATGATTCGGGGTGTGGCTTCTTTTTCTGACAGGTGGATATCATAAACAGTGGACTCATGCTTTGGCATGTTGAAGCTTACTCTCATGTTGTTTGCTTTTTTAAGCCTTATGTGGATGAAATGGTGGCACCTTCTTTTATCACCTATATTATCAAGATGTATTCATAAACCATATGTATTCCGTAAACACATATACTGGCTAATTAGTGCTAAGGAGTGAGTTAGTAAAAGACAAGAATTTCACTCCCTAAAACCAAAAACCTAAACCTAAAACTTGTTGAATGGTTGGTACACACACCTAAAGGTTCATGAAGACATCTTGTGCTTAAAGGTGAGACAGAGGTGGCGCCTGTCAGAAATCAGTTGAGCAGCCTGTTAGGCTTTAGCTGAGCTAATCTGACCTCTTAAACTTGTTGAAATGTTGGTGGCTTTTGAAGTATTTTTAATGGAGTTATGTGAACAACATCTAATTTTGCTGATTTAGGAATGTAATTATTTAGTTCGGGCTGAATCAGGTGACCCCAAACCCTCCCTTACACATGCTGTAGTAGGCCAAGGCTACTGGGGGCTTCTCATGAGTGTTTCTTCTTCACTCTCTACGTGCTTAGACACCACTCTGCATTAAATCATTGTTATTAATACATGGTTCTCTTTTGTCCTGTCTCCTTCCCCTCACCCTCAGCCAGTTGTGGAGGATGGCTTCCCCTCCCTGAGCCGGGTTCTTCCTGTTAAAATTGCGTTTTTCATTCCCACTGCTCCCCAACTCTCACATCTCATTGATCAAAATGGTCGTCTGATTGTTGGAGTTTTCTCTGTATTAATGCAGGGTCTTTACCTCACAGTATCAATCCCCTTGAGGCGACTGTTGTTGTGATTTGGCACTACATAAATAAAACTGAATTGAATTGAAAATTTATTTTATACTGTGTGACAGACTGGTGACACTCCCCTATGGAAGCTGAGATAGGCTCCAGCCCTCAAATGGCCTCAAATGGATAAGTAGAAGAAAATGGATAAATTAGATAAATAATAGCTGACAAAGCTAGTACTAACTGCTAAGTTAGCGCCCCACACTTTCATTCAATCATTTCTGCCTCCAAAAAGGCACAAAATACTAAATTGTGGCTTCGAAACACACAACTTCACAAACTACAGTCTCTAAAGCTGCCTATTGTGTGTCATTCACGCCAAATCAAAACACACCTGCATAGCCCTGACATCTTTTTAAAAACAATCCCATTTTTTCCAGGACTTCCGCTGTAATTGCTTTTTACATAAATGTGAAATATCAAAGCTTCATATCGAGGGCCTCGCTGTTCCTTCCTGCCACAGATTACAGTTGTTCATGTTTCTGGCTGTATGCACCATTGTCTCATGCTGAAGAAAGAATTTGGCACGGCTTAGATGACTCCCTGATGGCACTTTGATGGATACCAATCTGAACATGAACTTTCACATGAAAATTGAAGACAGTCTCACTCCACTTTCTGCGTGTCTCTAAGGTTTGTGGGTGTCATATTAAACAAGGAGCAGTGTTATATTTATGGAACATTCTGTATTCTACCTACCAAAAGACGTGTGGTACAGTGCAGGATACCCTGCGGCCTCATGCCAAGTTTGATGGGAAGGAGAAGTGAAGGGGTAACTCAGACCTGCAAGTCTGGGGTATTGGGTTGCATTTAAGTAGTCTGTGTGCGTGTGTGTGTGTGGCAGTGGATGGGAACTTCAAAACATCGATAGGTAATGTTGAGGACCGGATTTGAAAGTTGTACAGGAACCATGAGGCTGATCCAAAAGGCATCAATGATTCTGCAGGCGTGAGAGAGTACAGTGTTGTTGATCTGTGATGGAGCATCAGTTGGCAAGGCGTTAAACGCTCCTCCGTTAACACTTTCACACGCAGCTTGTCAGTGTAATAAAAGCCTACAGGCAGACATGCGCACATACTGTAAACTCTTCCCTCCACTTTGATTTAACCTTGTTAAGCTGTTTCACAGATATTTTTCTGAGTGGAGATGGATCTTCCGCCTGACATCTGATAGGTGAGTTAATTAAGACAGTGACATTATTAAAGCCAAGAGTGACTGTGGCGTGTTTTTTATTAATTCACTATCTGACCTTTCCTCTGGATTCAAGCTAACACCTGATACTTTCGCAATTACGGTATCACACCCCGAAGCTTTCAGGAGAAAATGGAGAGCGTTTTGAATTCAGCTGTTAACATCTCCAATCTCAATGTGTTGAGTTTTCCGTTTTGTTTCCGTGTCCTTCTATCACACCAAAGCCCCGTGAAGTGACTGCTGACTGCTTTTTTTTGTTTTTAAAGAGCAAGGCAAGTCACACATACAAGGCAGACATTTTCTGCATATGGTATGAAGGAGGTCTGTAACAAAGCTATTGTGCGAGACATAAAAACAGCATTTTGTTTGAATATTACTTCTCAGAAAAGGTCGAAACTTTAAATAGGAGAAATCTGACATTTACATAAATACAAAAAAAAAGAGTAATTTCCAAAACCAATTTCCCACTTGTACGGCTCAGCTCGAAGAACTCACAGCCTGTAATATTAAGCCAACGAAATTATTCATTGATTTTGTCTAAAAAAGCCACTGTGTTACACAATATAAGGCTTTCAGCAATAAAGTTATGAACCAATGAGACTCAAAGGGCAATGATGACAAACAATGCTGCTGGGATCCCACTCTATAGTTAATCCAGTGACTTTCCCTTCGGCCAAAAGTCATGAAATGACAGTTTGTTATCAGGTGTAGTTGAGCCAACACTTGCACAGCTTATCCCACGAGCAGAAACATTACTATTTTTATCTGACGCCGTATTTGTTCAAATCCATAAAATTAGTCATCTTTGACTGCAGGTAAAAACTTAAAATTGGTGTGTTTTAAAGTGGAATTTGAAAGCCTCAGAGCTACGATTTCTGGTAATACGATCCCCATAATTAAGCTTAAAAATCAGATTTTTTATTTTTTTTTTTGGTTTTTGCATTTAAGCAAACGCCAAAGAAAGATTCAGCATTAAATATTTTCACTTTGCCAAATCGCTAAGCAGATATCAGCGCCTAGATACAAGGGTACTTCAGTTATGAGGCGCTTAAAATGGCATGTCAGTCTAAGAAAAGCACACATGTGAATTAAATAAAAAAAATAATAGTGATGATGATATCCTAATTCCTTTCAGCTGCTTCCGTTTCAGAGTTCTGAAGGCTATTAATGTGAACGCTGGCTCACAGCCATGTCTTACGATGGCACTTAAACACAACACAGCCATCATTAATGTAATTAGTAACACCTGTGCTTTTCCTATAATTAAAAGTAACATTGTAGAAAGTTATACACTTCTTTGGTCTCGTCTTTCAGGATAGAGCTGATGGGGTGAGAACCCTTTCAGCTGTTTGCTTTGGTTTTCCAACCACAGATTTTCTTCTTGCACAGCCCTGTCTCGCTAACAACACAGAAGTTTATCTTTACTCATCTTAGTACAACAAGTAAGGAAATTTGTGTTTGGTCCATTATTCTTTTGTTTCTTGGCAATAAATCTTATACTATTGGAAAGCAACTGAATTACATCACATTTTATTAATTAGAAATTGCTAATATGTCTTGTTTCTTCAGACCTAATCCAATCCAATAAATGACACCAAACAAGAGTCAGTAGCAGAATAAGCTGTTTGGCTTTGTAGGAAAAGATTTGGCAAGTTTTTCATGAGCACAACCCACACACTCAACTCTGCTGCTCAACCTACAAATGCATTTTTCTTACAAATTTGGCACCATTTAAAGAGAATAAACAGGCTTTCCAGTGGTATAAAATGTATTCCCAAGAAGCATTGATACAATAAGGATAATCACCCAAACACGAATTTCCTTAACTTTTGTGCTATGTTTGGATACGCCATTTTGAAGCTAGTTTCTGCTGCCTACATTTGTTTTAAGTGTTGCATATATGAATTATTTACAAACTTTATTAATATTCTTCCATATGATGAGACTTTTACTAGCTCTCCTCCTGGGGGATGAATATGACAGCAAAACGTAATTATGTTAGCTTGTTATTATGTTACTTCATGTGTTTCTGGCGCCTCCACTGCCCACTTAGATGGCAATCTCGCAGCTGAGTCCACCAATTTGCTGTGACTTTAACTGCCAGTTCCTCCCTGAACATTTCAAAGTCCTCGCTGGTTCTCAGATGCTTCAGGATTTTTCTTTTATTTACTAGCTTAAGCTAATGATAGCACAGCAGGGCAAGTAACAGGTCAAACAGCAAAACATCAACTTTGAGAAAACAAGGAAAAACTGCTTTAAAAGCTCTTTTCGTTCC
Organism: Hemichromis elongatus; assembly: GCA_015108515.1. Classification (NCBI taxonomy): domain Eukaryota; kingdom Metazoa; phylum Chordata; class Actinopteri; order Cichliformes; family Cichlidae; genus Hemichromis; species Hemichromis elongatus. The sequence goes on along the minus strand of VUQR01011164.1, from coordinate 61,462 downwards.
TTAGATGCAACACTTAATACCAACAGATTAGTCCAGTTCAAACTTTAAAAATTTCCACAAGTAAAAGTTTAAATGCAAATGAAAAAGTAGCAGCCCTCATTGGAAATGAAATGGACCTCGTTGCGGATTTGTCACATCAGACTCATAGAGCTAAAAGATTACCGACTTATACTTTAACAAATTAGCATTGTTTTGACATTGTTGCTAAAGATAGATTTAACTGCAATATGTGGTAGTTTCACCTGTAAGTACTTTGGTCATAATAAGCTGACCACTGTGATAAGTCAAAAGTAAGCAATGGTTTCCAATTCTGCAAAGAAACTGGAGAGAAATCGTGACCATTAGACAGCAGCGATCTAAAGCAACACCACTTGATTGTGACCAAACACCAGACTGAAAAACTTCACATAAATGTGGCTTTTTTTCATCAGTCTGTCACCTCTTTGCATTACCTCCTGAAGACTGAGAAAACAGTCACAATAAAAAAAGAAGCGCTGATCCATCCACTTCCCCCACTTCCAGTTAACAATTGAGATGTAACTTGAGGACATCCAAAAATAATAACTGGACGACACGCATGCAGTCTGAGTCTCTCAGGCTCAAGGCGGCATCGCTGTTTCAAAGCTAGAAGTGATTCTGTGTTGCTGTTTGTACTGAACGGCTGGTTATTAACAATGCCACAACACTGCGCATTATCTGTGTGTGTAGCTACATTCAAAATAGCAGGTTATGAAACACACTGAATCATTTGGCAAAGCCACGAAAATAGCACATCCCGGCTGTGTGGCATGACTATTTCTTTCCCTGTTGTTTCTGTAGGCATGCGTGGAGGGGGGGAAAAAATAACAGGATAAAAGTAAGAGAATGAATCGAACTGATTCATGGCAGCTTTAGCCGTGTTGTAATGCATATTTTGTGACAAGCTGTGTTATTTTTGCTTGTGTTCACTGATTTGTTGGAACCGTGTTTACAAGATGAACACACATGGATATATACAAATAGTACATAGCATAAAAACTGTAAATTAAAAAAAAAGTAAATGCCTGTTTTTGAAGAAATACACACAGAATACCACAAACACATGCCCCTCGGTGTTTGCATATGAGATTCATTGTAGCAGTCTAGAAGGGCTGCCCTGGTGATATGATGATATGTAGCTGAAAGCTGGTGGAGCACAGTGCACCAGAGGTCCCTGAACCCCAGAGACTGCTTTGCAGGGAACCAAAGGCATATCTGCAGGCAGCTACATCACACGCTAGTATCTGTCTGGAGCTGGTGTACATCATCATGAGCTCTGTAACACCGGGTACTGAAACATCCAAACGTCGAGATTCCCAGTGGAGCATCGCTTTCTCGTCTACAAAGCCCGAACATATTGCATTACAGTAGTGAGAATTTGAAACACTGTATCTGTTGGAGTTTTTTTTTTGTTGTACCTCAAAGGTGAGTTGGATAAGTTGAAATCTGCCAAGTGTAGCAGAAGGTGGTCTTTAGTTGTTTTTGGGCTCTGACGTTGTCTTCACTGCAATGCACCCTGATTGAGAATGGGGGGGGTGAATCTGTAAACAGTGTTAATCACCAGAACAGAATAATGTGATTTGCTCATAATGAGGAGGGGTGTAGCACATCACACTTAGAGCTGTGATTACTGACATCTCACTGAGTACCGATGTAGCAGAACTAATTCATACATACAAATGTATGTCTAAAAAAAAAGACATGAATTTGCTTCAGGCTAATTAATAAGCAAACAAACCAACGAGCAACGAAATACCCAGAAGATGCGTCCGACTATGATAGGTGTCTTAAGATCATAATAAAGTGCCGTCATTATACCCAGAAGCTGTGCTGTACATGTCTTCATCTGTAGAAATTTGATGCTTTTTTCTCTCCCCCCCTTTCACATTCAAACCAGGCTGTGGCAGACTCAGAAAGTCTTTTATCTGCAGGGATGCAAACATTTGTGAGAAAGAAAGGCGAGGAAAAGATTACGCAAAGGAGCAGGATCTTTATCCCTGTTCAAACGGGGCCCATCAAAAAAAATTGCTTTCAACTCCGTCTCTGTTTCCTTTGGTAATGACATTTGCAAATTTGGCTTTGCCAGGTCAAACGATATGAGGCGTTTCCCATCTGTGTTGATTTTATTCAGAGGTCTCGATAAAAGGACGAAGCTTAAACCGAATCTACCCATGGACGAGGCGTGTTGACTTTAATTAATGAACAGTTTAAACCAGGACCGATTCACATTTTAGGCACGTTTGCATCAGGAACAGATGACAGTTAGCGTAAGCCCATTGCGAGCTTAAATTCCCTGACTGTCAATACTGCAGATGACAAAGTACGTAAGGAGTGCAAGGGTCACAGCAGCTGCGCGCAGACATTTGTTACAATGCAATAACTATATCTGCAGTCCAAGGATTATTTAGGTCTAACACAGAAGTGCTTTCTCCAGCACTTCTGTGTTAGTGCTGAAAAACAAAAGAGGGGAATTAGGGCACTGCATTGTTGTCACAGTTTACAATGTTACCCAACAATTAGCAGTCCTACTTGCTATCCCCTGTGTCCACTGTGTTAATAGTCTTGGGCAGGTTCCAGTATTCCATTACTGAATAATTGGACAGCATAGTGGGCCATCGCTGAGCCCCCTTGCTCTTGCCAAGAGAGAGGTGAAAGCCTTATTGATCCCATGTCTGAATCTCTGATCAATCACCCCAAATCAGCCCCCGGGGATGAGGGAGGTAAAACAGGTGACAAAGGATATCTCTATGACTATGTACATATTAATCACAGCGGGGGTGCGGGGTGGAGGGGACAAGAGATGTGGGTGCAATCACAAGCAGCATCTGGCTGCAGATTTCTCACCAAATTCTCAGGCGGGCGGGGAAAACAGCACTAGACTGCCGCAGAGCGTGCGAGAGGACAGTGGGGTCAGTAAAGCCGCCCCGAATCTCTAGGTGACAGAAGCGGCGGCGGCGGCGGAGCCTGCTGTGGTTTCCTGTAATTGAGTTAAATAAATGATTGCGTTTCCAGTGGCGGTTGCTGCGGCCTTCAGCTTTATGCCTGGCTAGAGCCACAGCCGATTTAATTAATTTTTAATTAGGAGGGAAAATTGCTGGCCTATTCCACTGGGACCTTTAAGACATCTGTGCATTAGAGATAACATTCTTAAATACCCCGAGCCGCCCAACAGTGAAAGCTTTGAGGGAAGCGTGGCTTGCATAGTCCAGGGCCACGGGAGACAGACGGGGGTGCTGTTAAAAGTTTTTGAGTGCATGTCGGTCGCACTCGACGTGATTGCGGTTTGTTGATCATTGGTGTGAATGTCACCAAGCCAGCGTGAGCTCAAAGCCTGGGAACTTGAGACGATTCCTGTGACTGAGGTTCCTGTCACTGTCACGTCCAGCCTCAATTGATTGAACTTACTCTCCATCTTGTCATACACAAACACTTATACATGTGGAGGTGGCATACCATTAATTTTCACAATGTGATCCACTCTCTCCTAATGAATATGTATAGCTCTCCTATTTTCCTTTCTGCTGCCACGTAATCCCTCACATACTTATCCTTTTGCATGCTGTGGCCGGGGCTTGATGTATGGCAGTCGTGGTGTGTAAGATTGTAGCGGGCGGATGTTCAACAGCCTGTTGGAAGATGTTTTACAGCCCAGGCGAGCAGTATGTTGTCACAATGTGTTCAATATCACAACGCATCAAAATTTACTGCAGGCTTCCAGCACTTTCCATTCATTGTACTTTATCGCTGTGGCGACACACATTGATCTTGGCAAATAATACTTTTTATTATTGAACATTACCCCACGCACTCCATAATCAGATTTATTTCCTGTCCAGCATGTCTGCGCTGAGGCCTATGAACAGATATGAGAGCAGATATAAACGAGAGAATTCTGCCCTATACTTGACGGGATAATATCCATGAAGAACACTCTATCGGAGAAGGAGACCGTATCTGTGTTTGTTGTGCCTGAGGAAAAATACCTGACCTCTGATATAGACTGACAAGTTCTCATAGAAATATGGGAACTGATAGCTAAGTAGGCCTCGCATTTGATCTTGTGGGGTGTCACAGACCACCTGCTCATCTGCTTACTCAGAGACCTACACTATATTGCCCCATTCAGATCATTAAATTCAGGTGTTCAATTCACTTTCATGGTCACAGGTGTATAAAATCCAGCGCCTAGGGATGCAGACTGCTTCGACAAACATTTGTCAGAGAATGGGTCGCTCTCAGGAGCTCAGTGAATTCCAGCATAATACTGTGATAGGATGCCACCTGTGCAATAAGTCCAGTCATGAAATTTCCTCACTACTAAATATTCTAGTCAACTGTTAGTGGTATTATAACATAGTGAAAGCAATTGCGAACAAGAGAAACTCAGCCACGAGGTAGGAGGCCACATAAAATCACAGAGCGGGGTCAGCAGAGCCTGAGGTGCAGAGTGCACAGAGGTCACCAACTTTCTGCAGACTCCCGAACTTCATGTGGCATTCAGATTAGCTCAAGAACAGTGTGCAGTGCACACACCATTCAAGCACGATGTTCAAGTATTGATGAGTTTCCATCGCCGAGCAGCTTCCTGGTGCACCATCATGTTGGTCATAAAGAAATGGATGAGCAAGTTTGGTGTGGAAGAACTTGACTGGCCTGTACAGATTCAACTGTACCAGAACACCCTTTGGATGAATTAGAGCGGAGGCTGTGAGACAGGCCTTCTCGTCCAACATCATCATCTGGCCTCACAAATGTACTTCTGTAAGAATTGTCAAAAATTCCCATAAACACCCCCAAACTTTGTGGAAAGCCTTCCCAGAAGCTGTTATAGCTGCAAAGGGAGGTCTGACATCATCTGAAATTCAAACAAACTATGAAAACTATGACAGTGGACATGAACATGAAATCTCTAGGTGACAGTTGTAACAAAATTCTGTGACCCGACGTGACTTGACATGGAGAAACAGACGGCCCGACAAAGAACAGAAGGGGAAAGAGGACTTAAATACACAGGAGGGTAATGAGGGAAATAGAAACATCTGGGGAAACACAGCTGACACAAACGGACACGACACAACAGGGGAAGTGAAACTAAACACACTGAACATGGAAAAACTAGACGTTTCATAATTACACAGGAAACATGGAGAGACGTCGACATGACAACACGATCTTGACAATGAAACATGTAGACATAAAACACCTGACAGCCTGGGGAGGCATGGACCACAAGGAGAAGCTACATAGACAAGGGGGCACAGAAGAAACATGCACCAGACTAAAAACTCAACCAAGACAAACTAATAATAATACTAGAACTTAACAGATCTTACAAGTAATAAAAATTACAAAATAACTCAACTACACCCTTAACTTAAGAATAACACCCAAATGTAACATTATTTTAACCATACAAAATAAACTCAAAATGCTGGGTCCCAGCCCCTGACAGTAATATAATGTGGCATGGATGATCAAAACTGACATATTAAATGAAAAGAAAATGACCCAATGAAATAATAACTTATTCTGACATTAAACACACCAAAAATACTGATAAAATAAAGGTGAACTTTAATAAATGTATAAAACCTTAATGTCTGACTAACTATTATTTTCATCTTGATTAGGTAAGGGCCTCAGTTCTTCAAGCATCTCTTGACTGGAGTGGGAGCAAAGACATGAGGATCAACCAGTACTTGAAACCTTGTAACACTTGCAACAACTTCATCTGCAAAATCAGTGAGAAATACCTAAAAATAATCAGAAATATAGAAGAAGCCCTCCAGGAGCGCACAACCGGGGCAGCCCACTCTTTACTCAGCATTTCCTTTAAAGACAATAGTATGGTATTTTATTTTCTTTGCCCTTTTGAAACTTGCTTTGAGAAGTTTGAAGTGCAGTAAAAACAAGTGCAAAGTGCAGACTTTTTTCAATACTTCTATTAACTAACTAAAGGAATTTTGAGTATAGTTCATTTTTGTTATTTTTATATTTATGTGGATTCATTCTCTCTCACTTGAAAATACTTTCTTTGAAGATAAAATGCATTTTGGGGTCAAATTGAAAGAGAGGCAGGTGGGAACTATAAAAGTGAGGTCAGAGGTAAAAAAAGACTTAATATTTGGATGCAAGTGATAATGTGATATTTAGAATCCTATAATATAATTTCCTAATGATGCCAGTACAAACAAAGAGTAGGATTTGAAGCAGTTTTAAACATAAGGTAATTTTGTGAAAGTTTGATTTTATTTAAAGAGGAGGTCAGAGGTCCCAGGGAACGAGACATTTAGAAACCCCACATATCGGTCCCTATGTGGTTATATGTTTTGATTGATATGATTTAAACAAAGGCAGTATGAAAAATTAGTTTTAAATAGCTCTGAATAAAATTATTATCACTTTGACCTTCAGATGAATCTTTTGACCTTGAAATAGAGGTCATAGGTCAATGATATTTAAAATCTTGATTTTGTACTTTCTATCTGTAGACAATACACGCCACACAGAATCATAGTTTCTAAGACTATTTTTTTCCCATTTTCAACAATAAATCATTCAGTTGACCTTGAACATCTTGGTGGATGTTAGAAAAATTTTAATGGATCGTGACCTCACTTTACACCAAGTTTATAAGTCTTTCCAGAATCCACTCAAAACATTTGAGTTATCGTGTTTACAGACAGACATGCACACACTTCCTTGGCAGAGGTAACTACTCTCTGGACGCTTCATTTGGTACATCTTCTCGTACCAGTTGGACCTCCTTTTGCCTTCAGAGCTGGCTTAATTCATCATGGCATAAATCCAAGAAGGTGCTGGAAACATTCCTCAGAGATTTTGCTTCATATTGACATGATAGCATCAGACAGCTGCTGCAGATCATTTGGCTGCACATCCATGATGTGAGTCTCCCATTCCAAGAAAACATCCAACTTGCCATTTTCAATGTCAACAGCCTGAACTGTCGGTCCGAGACAGGATGGATCCGTGCTTTCATGTCGTTTATGCCAAATTCTGAGCTTACAATCCAGACGTTACAGCAGCAATCAAGACTCATATAAACCAGGCAATGTTTGGTGATCCTTTGTAAATTGTACCTTCTGTTGCTGTAACTCATCTGCTCCAAGGTTCGATGTTTTGTGCAATCAGAGATGCTCTTCTACATACCGTGATTGTATGGAGTTCTCATTTAAGTTACTATAGCGGCAGCCTTCGAATCAAAGCAGTCTGGCCATCGCCCTCTGACCTCCGACATCAACTTAAAATTACCTTTCTTCCCCAAAGTGATGGTCAAACATGAACTTCAATAGGTTGTCTTGACCCTGCCTGAATGCCTAAATGCACTGAGTTGCTGCCATATTTTGTTTTGTTTGTGGTAATGTGCAATTGAAGAAAGTGGCCAGTGATTATCAACAGGGAAAATAATTAAAATAAATAATTATACTCTAGTCCTAGAGTTAAATAAAGAAGTAAAAAGATGCAATTAATACAGTAAAATAAACAAACAGCCTTTCTTTTCTGCATTATTGGCATCAAAATGTATTTACTTCATATCATTTGTTTATTTCCTCACAATTATTGCACTTTTGGTCCTCCATAAATACTCATGCGAAGATGACAAAAATAAGTTAATGGTTCAGTTCCACAGCTGTGGATTAAAACGAATCAGCGATTCATTTTCAGAAATCTCTCCTCATCAGTGTAGCACTTCATTGCAAAATTAGATTCGTTACATTAACAAATGTGTTTCTGGAGAGTGCGTTTTTTTCTTCTTCTTCTTCTTTTGGAAGATCTGATGGCAGAGCATGGAAGTGCCTAATTAGGCTGCTGTCCAGGAGGCTACAGCGTGTGTGAGAAACGCCCTATCTCTGGCATTTAATCTAAGGCTGTCACATCCACTTTGCCTCTCCCTTAGCCCCCAGAAGTGCTTTGAACGCATGGCTGAGGGGACACCTGAACACGTCGCTGTAATTTTCTCTTTCGCACTGATATGCCTCTAACATGACACTGGCTGATGGTCTCACTGGCTGCCTTGCTTGTGAAATAATGAATCGAGTGCCATATTTTAGTGGAACCAGTGTGTTTGGGTGTGTTGATGCGTGTTCGTTAAGTAAAAGGGAACGAGCAGACGCTGCTACAGGTAGGGAGTCACGTATAATTGGACGAACTAAACAATCACTTTGACACAATATATTTTTAAAATTAATTATCTTTTTTTAAAAATGATTTTTCCAAGTGACAGACTTGAAAATTGAACTGTCTTCTATTGATCGCAACATATCAATGAGGCATGGAACAAAGGCTACACAAAACTACCGAGACAAGCGCTGTGTCAAACGTGGGGTGCGTCTGACAGGCGAGGGAAAAAAAACAAAACAATGAGGGCTCTCATGAAGGTGACAAGACATCCCAGAAACTTATTATTTGTCAAGTCATTCACATGTTTCTTTTTCGCTGGTAAGATGGACACCAGAAGGGGCATTGTTGGAACTCTGAATTTGCAGAGCTGGGATCAAAGGACCACCAAATGATCAAAACAAAACAAAAATCACAAGGTTTTCAATCCTGGGGAATGTTTCAGCTTTGTAAATTTTGATTTTGCCATCACTCCAAAACAGAAATTTGTGTGCAATCACGGCACTGAAATTAGTTTTGTGTTTTGTTTTTTTTTAAAGAAAAAAAAAAAACAGCTGCACATCTGCTTCTAGAATAATTTTTCATTTCACTGCAGACAATCCACAATCCTGGCAATGAGCAGTTTTCACTGAAACTAATTTCCCCTCAATAAACAAGTCTAGATGAAAAGATACAGCCTGAGGAAAAAGACATTTTCTTCCCAAACTTTTGTGAACTCATCATGGGTAGTGAATGCCATAACTGGCCTTTGAAGTCAATATTTCACTTTGTGCTCAAATTAACTTTGTTTTCACATTCGCTTGACCCAAAGCGGCCGAACTAATGTTGACTGTGAGCTCTGGAAAATTACAAGTGGAGAGTGGAAGATTTCTGTTTTGTCACGCCACTAAAAAAAAAAAAATAGATAGAGATGTCTTCAGGAAATAGTTTTTGTTGTGCTTAGCTGTTAAAGCCTCTGAAAAGTAAAGTAAATCCTGAGGATATCTGTGAATCCAAGTTAGATAACGAGAACCTTGTTTGTTATTTATTTAGATTTCAGCTGTTAAAATTGATCTCCCATCCTCATCGGTGTGAAGGGTGCTCCTGTTCTGATTTGACATTGACTGTTGTCAAACTGTCCATCGAGTGTTGACGCAACATTAACTGTTATTTAAAGTTTTGCAGTAGTGCGCAGAAATTCCTCTCTCGTTTACTTTGGTGCTTGTACATGTACATAAAATGAAGGACAAAATCAGAAAGAGAAGCATTTTATGTGAAACACGGCGAAACTGCAAAATAGAGTAGCCCATCAAAATGGGATTTCAAGGCCTTTTAGGTAATCGAAAATGACACTATTATGGCTATGTGATTTAAAGCAATAAAAATAACATTATGACTGACATAAGCTACACTGGACCCTGATTCCCAAAAGTTACACTTTAGTTTCATCGATAAAGAGGACCTTTGACCACCTTTGACCTCCTTCTCCTTGCCCTACTTGGGTCACTTTTGATTTTGGCTCAGGCTAAGAAGTGGTTTGACCCGAGGAAGCTGACAGTTGTAGCCCGTATCCCGGATGCATCTGAATGTGGTGGTTTTGAAGCTGTGACTCCTACCTCTTTCTGGATCTGCTAGATTCTTAAATCTTCTCTGTTTAAGGCCACAGTCATCTATTCTACTGGTGCATCTTCTCCTGCCACATTTTGCCCTTCCACTAGACTTTCCATTGACATGCTTGAACACAGCACTCTGTGAACAGCCAGCCTTAACTATGAACCTTTGTGGCTCATCCATCCTATGGAGGGTATCAGTGATGCTCTTCTGGTCAGTTGTCAAGTCTGCAGTCTTCCCCATATTGAACCTGAACCAAAGTGAAGCAATTTAATGACACCTGGGAAAACCTGTGTAGTTTAGTAGATGAGTTGTGTGTGACACTCAGTTTAAAACATTCATGCCCTGTAAAATTTGGGCTGATGTCTGCACATTATTCTAATTTTTTAAAATCCTGTTTTTGTGGGTTTTATGAGCTGAAAGCCCATATTATGTGCAAATAAACAACTAATTGTTTCAGTTGTGGGCCCTGAATCTATAATCTATGAAGTTTAACATTTTGAATGGAATTGTGGAAATAAATATACTTTTTCTTGACATTCTAATTTTTTGGAAAGGGTAGCAACAAATCACAACACGCTTGCCTCAAGGTGGTTTATATTTTAATGTTGGAGTTTGATGGAGGTTACTGCTAGTCCCTGTCTCATCAATCCGGTCTTTGGGTGGTGACGTATGAACCCTACTAAAAACTACTCTATGTTTGTTAAGGCTGTTGTGTTTTAACATGTTTTCATGCTTTGTATCTTGTTCTGTTTAATCTGAACAAGCCACTAAAAATAGTCAGTGATTACTGTTGGTCTCTCTTGGTTTTATTACCACTATTTATTTTAAAGCTCATTTTTTAAAACCTTACGAGGTAACTACAGCCCAGCCCAAGCAGCAGTATATTAATGACTAACCTGGTATTGTGGATGGATTATCTCAGTTGTTCTCTGTTTACAGCATCCTGCCATGCCATTGCATGTGTCCTCACATTAACTTTTATTCAGTAGAAAAATGTTAGCTTCACAGCTTCACTGTGTTTGTATTACGCTAACCGTAGCTGTGTAGCTAGCACCACATAGAATATTATTCTAGTTAGTCCAACTTCAGTAACCCCGCAAACGTCACTACTGTTTAGTTTTTGTCTTTATTTATGTTGGAAGTGATAGCAGAGCTGTACGTTTTAATTTTTTTAGAAACTCTCAGTCAGAACGTGGTATATCATGTTTAGGTGGAAACTAGAGAGCTAACTCCCAGCTAACTGTTAAATTTGGATTTGATTTGGAGTAAACAAACTACAGTGTGAAACTACAGTGTGAAAATGTCCTTAAAAGCAAGATTTCCTTCCAGTGCCCAATAACTGTGGATTAGTTGTTACTGTTGCTAATTTGTAATCTTAAACATGTTGTGATTTTATCAAGTTTAATTTATTCACCTCCTTGTAATTAGGGCCATGGCAGAGGCATGTCAGATGTTTTGCTGATTTTATTTTCGACTTTAATAAGCCAAAACCTGAACTATTTGCATGCACCGCATGTTTCTTCCTCCCTGATAGGTGTATTTAAATCTGTTTACTCATTCCAGCCTCATCATCTGTGCTTTCCTTGTTGGGAGTCCTACGAGACTGCTGCAAACATAAAGCAAACCACGTTGCAGAGTCAGTGCAGGCTTCTGCGTGTTCTCCTTCAGGGATGCTGCCTGCCTTTCTCATCTCTGCTCCGTGGCCGCTGACCACATTAACACTCGCAGGTGTAACCTACGGCAAGCCCCAGTTAAGCCCGTCAGCCAGCTGCCACCACGGTGAATGCTGTCTCAGTGGTGCTGGGCTTTAATAGATGATAATCACAGCAGGACGTAGGAGGGCACATCAACACGATTCTAATAGCTTCAGATGGATGTGTCTGTCTGTACAGCAGGACGAGGAAAAGAGACAGCGACATCAGCACCTACTCACTCTGACTCTGAGGTGACCTTCTCCATAGAGACAGGGAAATGTCATCTCAATTAGGCCAATCACATGCTCTGTTTCTGTCACGGCTGGCCCAAGGAACGCTCTGAGGAGTTTTGACAGCTGGATGCTAAGAGCTCAAATTGCTCCATTAGAAACATTTTGATTTGAAACCTATATAAATCTAAAAGTGATCCCTGATGTCACAGGTTAAATATACTGGCTATGTAAGTGGCTGGCTGCAGCACGTTCCCATTCAGCCCGTCTATAGCTGGCCACATTTATTTACGTCTGGAGGGAGGCTTTAAAATGAGGCGATTGCAAATAAACTGAACACTCTAAATGCCTGTATTTAAACATGGTTTTAACAAACTAGCGTAGGCCAAAAGAGGGAGGAAGAAAAAAAATGAATCTCTGCATGTGACACCAACCGGCAAGAGAGACTTTCATTTAAATCATTCAGGTGCCCTGTCATTGCATTTCTAATTTTAGTTTTAATCAGCGAGCTGATATATCTGCATTGTTAAATCAGAAACCTCATATACCTGTTAAGCCGGATCGTTAATCAAGTGGTAATCATTCCAATATTCATTTTCTCCTTGGCATGAAAAAAGCCTCCCAGATACTTAGATATGTACACATGAGCACACATGAGCACACACGAGCACGCGCTCGCTTTTCCGCTCTCACTAACACAAACATACACGCGCTCACTCAAATCAGAGCTTTTCACCCTCGCATGGCCTATTAAACAACACGTAATGGTGACCTTGGTTTCGCATAGAATATGAAATAAGCCGGGCTATTATTTCATTAATGCAGAGAACGTGTAGCCCTTCAAGCACTTTAGTTCCTGCCTTAACATTTAACCGTACTTTATTGCTTGCTGACTAGGCTCAAGACAGCAAGGTCAATTACCAAGGGTTCCCCTCAGAAGGTGCTTTACCTGCCTCATCATTTTGCATATAGTCTTCAAAAAGTGACCATAATGACCCATGTAAATGCCAGGTGGAGGGATTAAAGAGCTCTTCTCTTGTTTTGATACACTACTGTTTTTTTTAAATTATTTTTTATTTTTTCGGGTCAGTGCCGGGGAAGAAAAATAAGCTGGAGAGAGTGCTGTAAAAAGGTTTAACATCTTACAGAGTTAAAATATTCAGCGTGCCGCCTCGAACAGAGGGTCGCTACATGAAAAATGTTATAGACCATGTTACTTAAGGCTTCGGGAGAAGAATAGCAGTTTCCCCCTCAAGCAGCATTTGAGGGAGACTAGGAGCTGTGTCTGCAGCTGGTACTGCAGTTTAAGTGTGGCCAGAGCTGAGGATTGTAAACAGCAAACTCCCATGAAATTATTTGTATAGCCCCTCCCCTTTCTTAATGACTCAAGGCGACACATCACTAATCCGCCCTCGTCTCGCCACCACTGAAATGCGTGCACGCGTGCACAGGAACGGCATATACAAGTTGCTTCATAAATTTCTCACCTTGCACCACCTAAAGTAATCATACGGGGTCATGCATGACCCGCTCCCAACCTCACCCCTTCGGCCTCACACGCCCATACTGACAGAACCTTAATCAAAGGTCACGCCAGAGAGAGAGGGGGAAAAAATGCACCGCTTTAATTGTTACATGCCTAATTTAGTAGAACATTGCATAAGCTTTGGGCTGTTGTCTGCCATTGATTTATGTTATTGCAGCCCTATTGACTTTCACAACAGTATTCAGTGAGCAATTCCCTTCTAATGTTTACTACACTGGATCTGGCTATTACATCATAGACAATAAATTAAACGGCACTGTACCTACATGATAGGAGATGTTGCAAGATAAAAAGATGTTTGTCCCACTGGAAGCAGGACTGCCAGGGACCCCCTATGCCGATGCCACTGTAATGTAATGCTCCCGAAAAGGAATGATATTAGAAGAATTTTTCATCTATTGTCCTCAGACAACTGCATCTGGCTCCTGCCACCCTACCCCAAGGCATTTGCTACACGAATTTGAAAAGCACACTCAGCTGACGGTTGCTTTTTTTCCCCTTTTCTTCTTCCTGCTTGCAAATGCCCCGTACACCCTGGAAACTAATTAACTGGACATTTACTTCTGTAGAGAGCTGGCGACTAAATGCCCAAAGTTCAGCTTCTCCGAACTCAAAAAGAAATCAGTCTTAAGCTGCCGTTAACAAAAATGTCACTTATGAAAAGCAAGGGTTTAATATGCGTCTCTGCTCACATTTAAATGCGCACCATTCACAGCTTGCTACAACTTAATGGACTTTTAAGTAAAGAGAAGGCTTTACAAAAAAAAAGAGACTGCATGCAATCCTTGAATTTTAATGTTTATTTTTCACGGGTGGGCTTGAAACACTTCTAAAATTTCTCGTTTCTCTCTCTCGCTCCCTCTTTTGTTTGCTTTTGATGGGAGCCGTCGATTATTTTGCAGATTTTCATTTGAACTTAACGAGGTCAGATATGCACGCGAGGCTCGACGGCGCTGCGAGGAAGATGGAGGTGAGGATGAATGATGCAGGATATTGACTAAGATGCAACTTCCTGAATGAAAATAAATAAATAAATGCTGCGCTATTGATTGACTATTTAAGATTCCCATCGAACTTAACGCTTCCTACCTTGACACTAAAAGGGTTAGGACTTGGAAAATAGATGGAAATCCACTCAGGCTGAGATCTGCCAGGTGGAAGCGCTATTCAATGCAGCATCTTAAACACAAATAGCTCGCTTTGACAGTGCTAAACATAACCCTCCACTCCCCCACCACCACCACCAACACCCGATGGCAAACATCCCTGGAGTCGAGCTTGTTGGCCCTGGCTTCACCTGCCCTGTTCTGATTGTGTTTGAGCAGGCCGCAGTGTTAGCTCAGCCGCTCAGAACCCACTGAGAGCTATATCCTGTCTTACAGGATGCAGGAAACATTCCTTTACACCGTCCTCCCCTTGAACTTTATGTTACATTTGTATGACTAACAAATATCCTTTTTTTTTGCAGAC
>VUQR01011164.1:26844-42811 GCA_015108515.1 Hemichromis elongatus | reverse complement strand
GCACTTACAGGGGCTGTTCTTTTCCATCGGTTTACTGTATCCTTATCCCTCCAACTGACAAACCCGGCTTCATGAAGGAAAGGATGACTACTCCACACTTTTATGCCACGTTTGAAGCAACCTGTGTAAATCTGTGTGGGCTGTTTGAAGCGCCTCTGATTTGTAGCATCAGGTCTTCTGAGACTTTGATGTCAGAGGAAAAGAGGGGAAAAAAGCGAGTGCAGTGTAGCTGTGCCATTAAAAATAGTTTTCCAGACTTTAATATGCTGATTAATTATTCTGTGTGGAAAAAAAAGCCTTTCTGTTTCCTTCTCGGTAGCTATGGAGCCGCAGACCATGAAGGTGTTTAATAAAAAACAAGGGAGCGACTGATGATCTTTGTCCCATCTGTCCCAGGGGGAGGTAGGCGATGGGCAGCGGCCACCTGCTACTGGGAGCACTGCACTTTACTGGTGCCATGAAAAGACAGAGGCAGCTCTCCACAGGCCAATCAAACTATACTAACAGCTGGCCGGCTGCCCTCCTCAGCCATGCTCTCTCTCCATCTCTGTCTCTCTGTCTCTATCTGTCCATTTCCCTGCGCATCTTTCACTCAACCCCCACACCACGGTCCTTTCTCGTCATCCGGTGGCGTGATAGCACCACAGAGGAGCATCTCTGTCGCCCTACTCCCTCCTTGGCTGCAAATATTTACTGTGCCGTCCTGATTTATTCTGGGTTAATTAGTGAAAGTTAAATAGCTATCATATGCATGATTCTGAAAAAACACAGACATGCACGTGCACGCACGCACACATGCATGCTGACAACTGGCTGCCTCGCACAAGCTCGACGCCAGCTACTGACCTGCCCTCTAGCCCCCAAAGGCATAATGTGGTTTATTATAGACATGTGAAGACTTAATTAGATGTGTATAATGCATGTCGTCCAGGGACTGCTTCCTGTAGTGCTGTATAAAAACCAGGCTGTGTTTAAAACTGGCTGTGTTAACAGTCTGCATTAGTAAATCTCTTTGTGTTGTGTTAGTGACGAGAGGCAGCTTGGTGGTACTGCTTGTGCCTCATTACGACAGATATATGTTGCTTTACCAGCAAGGAAAGGAAGAGAAGTAGGGAACAGAAGACTTCAGACACACATCTTCATATTTTTTGAATAATTGGTCCTCTATACAGTAAGGAAAACTGAACTGTATGAGAATCTATAAGTAATGAGCGTTATCATAAAACAAATACAACCTGACGCACCTTCTGGCTCACTATTTGACAACTCCAGCAGTGACAGCTGGCACATCTGAATATGTGTAGAATCTCTTTCCTTCAATCCCAGCTCGCAAAAAAGTTTCTGCATCTCTGGCAAATGATTCAGCCAGGCTCTGTGCCCTACCCTGGAGGACGCTGTAAAGATTAGCCGTTAGATTACAATCTTTACTACAAACAGTCTTTCCAAGAGAGAGCGGGTGAAAGAGCAGGCCAAAGCTGTGCCGATGAGGGAGATTAGCCCGGGCCTAAACAAGAGGGACAAAACAAATCCACTCAAATGAAGAGGCCGGTCACACAAAGAGAAGAGGTGGGAGACTGTGTAAAAAATGGAGGGATGTTGTTGACTCTGGGAAATGTTTATGGCTTGCAGTAGGCATAAAACTTGAGTCAGAGCTTTTGTGAACAGAAACAAAAAGAGAGGGAATCAATAAATCCATGCAGGTTCACAGTAACACCAGACTCTCTGACATTTGTCACAGGCATTATTGGCCTTTTGGACAGCACTATGACCCCGGGTCACATCGCTGACCCTTTGTTCATCTCTGTCATCAGAAACGTGCAGAAGACACACAAAGTGCAGACTGTCATAGAAACAAATGTTTCCTCTAGCTGTTCTTCCATGTTTTATGTTTTATAGGATTTCCGTAAATCCCACGGCGAGACCTAAGCAATCTGTTAGCCTCACATCTCACTCAGAGCTCGCTATTCTTGCAGCCTCAAGCTCAGCTGTTCCTCTTAAAGTAGGACACAACTTCATTTTGCCACATACAGCCCAGTGTGACCGGTAAAATGGCCGTGTAATAACTTTATAACTTAATTTTTTCACCCTTTCTTTTAGTATGAACATATGGTGACCAGTCTGAGATGTCTCGAGGAATGTGCAATTGCAGTTGCAGTTTTCTTTAGTCAGAAATAATACCATCAGAGAAACTCATCCCCATCTTGGTTTGGTATGGGTAGTCCGTGGGTAATGTCTTTGTCAGTAAGTAGGCTCTGAAACTGACATGATTTAGACCTCTGGCTCGATGTAATTAACAGCTTAGATAGCCACTTTGATGACGTGATCCATTCTTAATGAGTTGCAACACGATGCTTTCTGGAGCAAAATACAGTGACAAGTCGAAAAAAGCCCCCACCCCCTGCAATTTTCACACTTTGCAAAGCCATTCGGTGACTGGACAGTTTTCCTAGTTTTATATGCTCCATGCCGTTGAGTTACAGAAGCATCATATTTCTCCTGTTAATTTCCTAAGACAGCTTGGCTCTGCAGTTTCTTTAGGAAATTATATTTACTTAAGGGTAAATAGTGCATTTTGTGCAGCTGTGGATAAATGCACAAACCAGCAGTAAATATTTATAGCACAACATTAGTGTGTGGATAGTCCCCGCTGATTGAGCAACATGTGGCTCTGTATTGTCATTTAATATAGTTTTGATGATATTAGACTTTAGGCTCTAGCGGCAATAGTTGTTAGAAAAATGGTTGCTTCGGACTTTAAATGTGATTCGTTTACCGTAAGGTAGAAATAATGTACAGTAAACCCCATCCCCATGGATCCATTTTCTTCCACTCATCTGAGGTTATCCAGGGGTGCACCAAGGAGTTTCATGTCCTGGGTCTGCCCCAGGGCCTCCTCCCAGTGGGACATGCCAGGAATACCTCCCCAATCCTTGTCTGATGCCCGAATCACCTCAATTGGCTCCTTTCCATGTGGAGGAGTAGCGGCTCTACTCTGACCCCTCTCGAATGGCCAAGCTCCTCCCCCTAACTCTAAGAGGCCAGCCATGCTTCTGAGAAAGGTTATTTACACTCAGGTTGTCTGAGTCCCTACCCAGAGCTCGTGACCACAGGTGAGGGTAGGGACATAGATCAACCGGTAAATCAAAAGCTTCACATTTCCACTCAGCTCTCTTTTTACCAAGATGGACCGGTACAAATACCGCAACACTGCTGCTGAGGAATCCCCATTTCTTTATATTTTGTTTCGAAGGAGCCATGCTTTCTTGTTATTTTTCTTGTCTAGAATTTCTGAAGGTCTTTTAAAGTTTTTCTTCGCAAATTGGCTGCTTTTTGGTAGATTTTTTAGTCCAGTGATTGTACCCGACCATTTTCACAGGAATGTTTGTTCCATAATTTCCTTCGGGATTAATAAAGTATATCTCATCTCATCCCATCTCATCTCATGTTT
This sequence comes from Hemichromis elongatus, assembly GCA_015108515.1. NCBI lineage: Eukaryota > Metazoa > Chordata > Actinopteri > Cichliformes > Cichlidae > Hemichromis > Hemichromis elongatus. The sequence continues at coordinate 39,363 of VUQR01011164.1, read as the reverse complement.
TTGTTGGTTAAGCCGCTTAAAACTGACCAATGAATCATTTATGCAATAAAAAAAAGGCATGGGATGAACCAGTGTTGTGTCTACACATTGCAGACAACAAAGGACCAATTTTAAATTCAATCACTTTGTTCCGAGCAGCTTGTAATAATAAGACATTATTTGTTCCCATTTCTTTAGACGAATCTATGAAAAATGCCAAACATAACACAGTATGACAGACATAAAATAGTCTGTTGGCACTAACAAAATTTGTCCAAAAATGACTATTAGCTGAATCCTTCGCATATCTCAGCATGGTGTGCACAGTGTCCTTACAAAATGTGAAGAAACAAAAGGACAAAAGAAGCGGCAGGGCTAAAAAAAACTTCTTCAGCAGATGAACAATATCTGAAAGTCTTATTCTGAAGTAACAGGAAAAAATCAAGCAAAGACCTGACACGGGAACTGAGAGATGCAGCTGGTCCTTCAATTGATCGATCTACTGTTCGGCGAAGCCTCATCAGGAACAGGCTGACAAGAAGCCATTTTTAATGACGGGAAACAGGCAGAAAAGACTGAAGTATGTCAAATATCACAAGAACTGGACTGAAAAGTTGGCCACAGGTTGTGTGAAGTGACGAGACCAAATTTAAAATTTTTGGATCAAGTTATCAATATGTTCAGAGGATGTCAGGAGAGCAGTACAGCAGTGAGTGTCTGCAGCCTTCTGTAAAACACAACACAGGCTATGTCAAAACCACCTTCAGATTTTGATCCACTATGTAATATCATGTAGAGGATGACAATGATCCCATGTAGTAAAATCATACCTGGATAGAAGATCACACAATGAAACACTATCAGTCATGGATTAGCCCAGACCTCAACTGAAGCAAAACAGCACAAAAAGAAGAGCCTTCAATGTCCTTTATGAAGCCTAGAGTCTACTTAGAGAAATTAAAAGAAATCTTGCATAAATCTGAGCTTTTAATATTAACCTTCAAGCTTGTTAGAATTGCACAAACTCTGTTTTTCCTCATATACTGTAATATAATGTAAATAAATAAATATATCTCTGCACCCGTTATCTAAAATATAAAGAAATGTAGGTTGGCTCAAGACGTTTGTGCAGTACTGTATGTGTGAGGAAGAAATCACTGAGTCATACATTCTGTTTTGCTTTACTGTGTGATAAGTTCCTGCTTAGTTCTTTTTTTTAGTACATTTATTATGTTTACAGGTTATATAAACTTCTGTAATGCCTATAATGTTTCCAACATCAGTACTTCTATATCTTTATGATCACACACTGGCTCTACGTAAGTGCCGAGTGGGGAGTCCACACAAGATAATTACTTAAATAAAAATAGAATTTAATAAAAAGAAAACCACAGACACCAAAGAGGGATGGTGTCAGGTGGATGGAGGAGAGAGAGCGAGCAAATGAAGACATGGACCAGCTTTTATAGCGGAAGGCCCAGGTGAGCTGCAGTCGTTCACGACCCTCTGCTATCAGCCGCTAGCTGTTCAGAGTAGATGAAGTCCACCTCAGTTTCCCTTCATTGTCTTTTAGCTCATTTACTGAGCCATCCCTGTTTGCACAATCTGTCTATCTATCTATCTGTCTAGCCTAATTTAGGTATGCACTTCTCTTCCAGTTGAACGGTGGAAATTTTGCTTCACTTTGAGTAAACAAACTGGTTCATTACTTAAAGCTAACCACAGTTACGAAGTTGAAGCAAACGAATTCCAGCGGTGTCGCTCAGCAACAAATTAACATTTAATCTGTTGTCACTTTGTAATTTAATTTCAAACGCTGAGAGCTCAGATACCTAATCCAAACTGACTGTATGTCCCGCTCTCAAATGAGTTTGCATACAGTTTCTATCATCGCCACAATAGTGGCTAAATGAGGCAAACATGACCCCACGCGCACAAACAGACAAACTCAGATCATTGCTTTCACAGGTGTGTGTTTATGATTGCAAGTATGTGTGTTTGAGTGCGGCCTGGAAGTGACTGTTGGCTGTTTTGCTGTATGAGCATGCGAAAGCTGCACCCATTCATTACTCTGTAAATACAGCCTGAGCCAGAGCTATTATTTAGTTGTGGGATAAAACCGTGAAAGCAGCTGGCGAATTTGAGGATTTACCAAACACTAGAGCGGAGTAGACAGAAAGGTAGTGTCCTTTTTTTAATATGTGATTATAAAAGGTACCGATTGAATGGCACAGCATTGTCAGTAAATATAACGTCACCTTGTGATGAAATACACAAATCCTTTTTCAGGGTAAATGTGTCTGTTGCAAACTCAAACTCAAGAAACCTGATCTTCGGTTTTAGTTTTTGCATATGTTTTGCATCTCACCGTTCTACCTCCTGCATGATCTCTCTGCCTCTGCACACTTACTCAGTGGATTTTAAATCAATTACATGTTGATTGAAGACTTTCAGCTTTGACTCAAGAGTTTTAACCAAAGTTTTGCATTAACTGTTTAGAAATTACAGTCATTTTTGGACATACTCCCCTATTTTAAGAGGCTCACAAGTAACTAGACAAACAAACATATTCTTAAATACAAGAATTGTTTTTTATTCATTGGATGAAAATACTTTGCAGTCGATAACTGTCTGAAGTCTAGAACCCATGGACATGAACAGAGGCTGTGTTTCCTCCCTAGAGATGCACTGCCAGGCCTTCACAGCAGCCGCCTTCAGCTGCTGCTTATTTGTTGGTCTGTCTGCCTTCAGTTTTGTATTTAGCTACTTTTGGCTGCTCCCTTGTCACAAGGGGTCGCCACAGCGGGTAGCTCAGCATGTTTGTTTGTCAGTTTTTATACCGGATACCCTTCCTGACATAGGCCCAAAATAAAAAAACATGCTCAATTGGGTTGAGATCAGGTGACTGATTTGGCCATTGAAGGATATCTTTTGCAGTATGCTTTGGGTCATTATGTTTTTGCACTGAGAAGCCCTGTATGACCAGTTTTACAGCATCTGGCTGAATCCGAGCAGAGAGTTCAGGCGTGTACACTTCATAGTTCATCCTGCTGCTTCTATCAGCAGTCAGATCATCAATAAACATTAGTGAGCTGCTATCACTGGCAGCCATACATGACCAGGCCATAACATTACCTCCGCCATGTTTCACGGATGACGTGGTATCCTCCCGAGCCATTTCTCTCCTTCTCTGTACTTTCCTCTTCCAGTCAATCTGTCCAAAGATGTTTTCTCAAGTCTTCTCATTCTTGAGCGTAACCAGTGTTTTGCGCCGTCATAAATAGGCATCAGCTGACTCCGTTGACCAACTCGCGAGTGTGTTTGACTTGGTTAGTTATTGTGAAAACGTTTTTCTGTCCATCCAAGGAAATAATACGGCAATTATCCACTTTAGTTTTCTTCTGTGGTCTTTCTGGCCTTTTGGTGCTACTGAACGAGTCAGTGTGTTTGTTGTTTTTAAGAACGTACCAAACTGTTGGGTTCCTGTTCTCTCTGATAGGGTTGTTTTAGTTTCACAGTGTGATGATAGCCGCTCGAACTTGCTCTGATGTGTCTCTGAAGCTCATACAGAAGTTTCCAGGGAAATGCTAACAAATGAATTTTAAAAATGGTGACGAAATTCAAATAATTTGTCGGTTTGATTCGTCATGGAATATCAAGGGAACAGGTCTCACCTCACTATGAAGCTATCTGTCAGTCAACTGTCCGACTACTTTTTAGCCTCTGAATATGAGGGATTGGTTTAAAATAGCTTAGCTTAGCTAGCCTAGCTTTATTCTGTTCTGCTGTAAACTTGGTGAGCGTATATACTTATAACAGGTCCAACTAATCACAAATAGCGAGGAGAAATTAAAAATGCATCCCAAATAAGAATCAGACTCAGGAGGTTAAAATCATGTATTTTTTAACAATTCAAGTTCCCTCGCTTCATTGTCTATTTATTCATAGCTGAGGATTTCTTCATTCTGCCTCTGCTTAATGGTACATTTGAGGTGAGACTTTTTGGAAATGTCATTATTGTTTGCTCTGCTTCAGTCGCAGATAGAGATGATATATCAGTTCATCCGTACAAACCTTTTAGAAATATTTCTGTCTGCAAACCAGATCAGTGAGTGTTCGATCTTATATGAGTTTAAACACAAGTTGGAGTCTCAAGTGATGAAACTGCATTTGAATGCTCAGAGATTTGAATTTCTCTTAATGTCTGAATCTATACTGCAGACATTAATCTTGTTAAAACTGAAAACAGTCAAAGCATCCTTTTTTTCTAATTCCAAGATAAGAACAATTATTTTGTCTGTCACTAGATTGAATTTCTTTGGCCTTTGGACCGTTGGTTGAAAACAAAAAAGCAATTTAAATTTCAGGTTTTGCTCAGTATCAACAGGGTAAATGTAATGCTTATAAACTGTTTTTTTTTGGACTTCAGTGATTCACGTATATATTTATTCACATTTCTTGTGTGTAAACACCAATCAAGCACAACTTTATGACCACTGGCGAGTTTTACAAGGACCATGCTGTGACGGTTAGACTAAAACTGAAGCTTTCCAAAGCTGGAGCCTCTGTGGGGTGTCAGTGGTGTTCAGTGGTCAGTATCTATCAAAAGTGGTCAAAGGCAGAAACAGATGCATGTGATGAGTGAAAGCTGGAAACTGGTCTATGTGTTCTGATCAAACAGACAAGCTCAAACTGCTTGTCTGCTCAGATGGTTCTGATAGTAAGGTGTCAGAATACAGAGAGTATCACAGTCTGTCGAGTATGGGGCTGCACATCAGTCAAGGTGCCGATGCTGACCTCTGTACACCACTGAAAGCACCGGCGATGAACATGTGAGCCCTAGAACTGGACCACGCAGCAATAGAAGGTGGCCTTGTTTGACGATTAATGCTTTCTTTTACATCACCTGGATGGCCAGGTGTGCGTGCATCACTTACCTGCAGATGGATGCACTATGGGAAAAAGGCAACCCAGTGGAGGCAGTGTGATCTGCTGGGAAACCTTGGGTCCATCTATGTGGATGTTACTTCATCATATACCACCTACCCGAGCATTTTTGCAGACAATAAACACCCTTTCATGGAAACTACTCCCTAAAGACTGTGGCCTCTTTCAGCAGGATAAAACACGCTGCCACAAAGTGAAAAGTTTCAGAAATGGATTATGGAGCACAACAACAAGTTTGAGGTGTTGACTTGGCCTCCAAATTCCCCAAAATTCAATCCAATCGAGTGTCTGTGGGACAAACAAGGCTGATCCATGGAGATCACACCTCACAACTTACAGGACTAAAAGGATCTGTTGCTGAGATCTCGGTGCCAGATACCACAGCACACCATCAGAGGTCTAGTGGAGTCTGTGCATCGGTGGTTCAGGTCAGACAGGTGGTTATAATGTTATGTGTCATACACAAAAATGATAATGAATCAAATTTTTATTAATCTTTTACATTGTTTTTTGTGGAGATCTGCTAAATAACTACCTCGGTGTAAAGGCACACTTGATGGAATGAATCTGTTTAAATAACAAATAATTTAGAATTTCATGTAATCTATGAATTATTATTATATAAGGGTCTATGATCCTGTACTGCTAACTGACTGTAGCATTCATCCATATGGCAGCAGCCTCAAAGAGAAGCACTGCAGTGCGAGGAGGTATTTATCATCTTCCCTTTTGGATTAAACAGAGCGAGGTTTTGCCAGGTGTTAGCGCTGAATTGGTTCACTTGATGTACTATAAATGCAAGAGTGGATGGATATTGGCAAACAAAAGGTAACTTTAGCATTCACCTTCATGGTTTCACTGAAACGAAGTTGACCGTTTCACACTGAAATCGGAAAATAAACTCATCTACCGAGCAGGTTTCACAGTCCAGACTGTCATTGTCTCTTTTGGTTTCTCAGCCGTGCTTTGATGGCCGTCTCTGAGGAGCACCGAATGAGCTGTTGATTAGATTAATAAGGCAACAGACTAAATGTGTTTGGTTTACAGGTCATTCCCAGAGCCCCTCTCACTCTGCGGTCGCTGTACAGGACCAGCCAGCGAAGCCATTTGTTCTTGCCGCAGACGCTGATAGGTCCCTTGGGATCCAGCGTGGTTGTCTTACTGCTACCACAGGCAGGCGGTCATGTTGCAGGGAGATTTCTCCTGTTTTCCCTCTTTCTCACATACGCGTGTCTGACAGCGGCATCTTATAAAGTCTGCGCAGAACACATTAAACCATGTGGGACAATTTTGAATCTGCTGCTAGCGTTGCCCGAGCGCTGGTTCCTTTTGATATTTCATCACAAGAACTGAAGTGCAAAAACTTTAAACATGGATTTCTAATATCCTGGTGTTGTTATTGCCTTGCCGTTATCGAGGTCCACTGAGGCTGTGCAAAACATTACTCTATGAGATAATGGAATAATGTCTCACGCTAGCCTCCGCTCCTCATTTCTTTCCCTGTATAATCACTGATATGACGTGATATAACACGACAAATGAAAAATATCACATTTCAAAGCAGGCAACATCTCGCATTTATCATTGTTTCAGGAAATACCCATAGGGTGAGCCGCGGTGCTTACCTGAGACTGTAGCCTATTGATCTCAGCTGGCAACACTAACTGTGCTCTATTCATCCTGTTCTGGCTGAGCTCTCGCACAAACAGAGCCGTCAGTCACCGTCTCAAAGCAGCATTGGCACCACCCTTGACATAAAGCTAACAATATCATTTGTCTCTTAAGTCACTCCGCCGCATACTTATAGCAATCGTGGGGGAATGCGCTCTCATTTTGCTTCTAAAGATGCAGAATTCAATTCAAAGTTTAATTAAGCCGTAATGAAACTTGAACTGGCGGCTGCATAACCCTTGTTAAGCTCTAGTTGTGCTCACAGCAGCCGTTTAAAGGATTCAGACCTGAATTATCATATTGAAGCCACATTGCCTGTATGTTTAAAAAAAAAAAAGCATGATGATACTCTGGCAGTTGCTAATTTATGCTAGGCAATGTAACAGACCGCAGATGAGCGTGCTGTGTACACGTGGCTTCTCCGTGGTGTGTGGCAGGTGTGATCCCTGTAAGTATTCGGCTCAAGGTCAGAGCATCAACGTCCCCGCGTAAGGGATCGGGATCAGTACTTCTTTCTGCAGAAGCAAAATCAGGAAACAATATTGACACCTTAAACAACTGATGAATTCATTCGGAGCTCAAGAAAAATCCATCCCAAATGATTTGCCCATCAGTAAAAACCAGAATGTGGGCATTAATAATTCATCTAGAATCAGAGGGAATTGATCCACAGAGCTGGCAGAGTGTTCACAGACAGGAGGGTTGGGGATTTTCTCCTCGACACACGTGCTGTAGATGTGCGCCTATACCTTTTTCTTTACATCTACATGTGTTTTGGGTAGGCGCTTACCCAAAACAAGCATGCACAAAAGTGGAACTATGTGGGCGTCGTGACAAGATGTACACATCCCCATACGTTAACGTCAGGATGACTTGCATTATTAAATAAAATAACGAGGATGGGCGATACGCCACCGAGGTATCGGGTATCAGGTAAGCGTTTGCGCTTCCTTCCTGAATATATTCAGCAATGCCCCATTTCTGCAGTTAAATGGTGCCTCACTGTCTTGGTTTCCGTGAGCTTTCGCTTTGAATTGAGTTTATCCAATTATCTTGCAGGTGTGACATCACTGAAGCTGAAGAAAGCCTAGGAGGCAGAGAGAGCGCTGCCGGTTGAATGAGAGATAAGCAAATGAAAAAGATGCAAATGGAGAAAAGTTATTTTGAAATTTTTTTTTTTTTTTCTGAATGTCTAAGCTAATTGGTCGCTAGAGAGAAGATGCTGATGCAGAGGTTTCGAGGCGTGCTGCAAAGCCACCCACTCTACAACTTGCACAAAAGCTCCGAGGCGAGCTTGCGCGCACACAATACACACAAACTCATAAATGCATCTGCCACATCTCCCGTTAACACCCCACTCCGCTCGCCTAACAATACTCTATTCTACCTAAGCTCACTCTGGGTTGCATTAGACATCACCTTGTTTTGTCTTCTGGATCATTTCCCTCAGTCTCAGCCCTCTTTTTTTGTTTTTTTTTGTTCAGTGTATGTTAAAAGCTAACATTAGCATACCAGAATGTCCTGCTTTTGTCCTCTTTCGTGAAGCATTTCCATCTCTCACCTGCCATTAGGCAACATGATCTGTCTGCCTGTGTCACATTTTACACAAGGGAGACTGTTCTCTACACACCCCATTAGAGACTAGGAAATAGCCCCCAATATGTCTAGGACACTCTGTGCAGAACATATGCACCCTCGCTCTCTCGCCTCACGTTGCCACACACACACACACACACACATTTACACAGTTATTCACTCAGGAAGCCTGCTGTTCCTTCAAAATAGTCACTGTTCGGTTGATAAAGATGCAATAAAATAAACCAAAACAAAATGAGCGGAGGCATAATGAGCTGCAGAGGGAGTGGAGGACACCTGTTTGTTTATACAATCTTTCACAAATACAGTGCAGCTAATCACCTGAGGTGCTGCTGGGGTGACGCATATCTGCATCACAATGGAGGGGTCGGCCCGCATTAAACACAGAGGACAGATGCCGTTCCATTTTGCTTTGGCTTCTCGATTTTAATGCCTGTTTTCTTTCTCTCTCTCTCTCCACTGAGACATAGATGCAGATGTTCTACATTGTGCTGCACCTGCATTTCCACCCCAGCTCCCGTTTGCCAACCATCAAAAAGCAGCCAGACTAAATGTACTCACAATGATCCAAGTAAAAAAAAAGAAAAGAAAAAGCTCCCCCATCAAAGAAGGGAAAGTAAGACATCAAAAACACTTTCAATCTCACCTCAATTTTCTCTCAATCGTTGTCTGCAAAGCAGTTCTCCTCTATCAAAAATAAAGAGAATCCTATTACATATTTCTTACTTTTACTGGCTCTGTTGCCTCTGACGCCCTTTCAACAGCTGTAGTTACCACTTTATTTGCTGCCTCCATAAAGGTGACTTATAAGCTATTATCACAAGGCTGGCAAGAAACGTCAATACAAGATTAAAAGGTGTGAGCAGAGAATGGGACAGACTTCATTAAAGTTGATGCAGAGCTGCAAACACCTATTGATATGTGAAAGACACGCATGATAGTTGAGAGGTTCAATTGAGTTTTGGCCCCCTCATTGACACCTATTGACTGTGATTGACTTCTCATACGTAGCGTACTGATGAAAGTCTTACTTCATTTCAACAACACGCATTTTCAAATAATGGAAAATGTTGGTGATGCTTTTAAAGGGGAATCGTAAACGGCATTGGTGAAGATGGAATTATTCTTTTACTGTAATTGAGATTATATAATGAGTAAGAACGAGAGCAACTATATCCAGGATCTTAATACTGACTGTAAATTTGTCCCCATTAAAAAAAGAAAAGAAAAACATACCTCTACCTCTACTACTGCTGCTAGTTTTTCAATGCTTCCTAGAAGTCCCCTTATGACCACTCGTGTCTTTATCTGCAATGAGCAGTGGATCTGGTCTAATCCAGCATGTCAAAACAGCACCGGTTTAACTTGAATTTCAATTTTCGAAAAGAGGACTAAGTCACAGGGCTGGCCAAAAATCTCATGTCTTTTCAGCGTGCTATGTGCTGTCTGAATGGCACATTGACATGCTTTTTGGTCTTTAGGTCATAGCTAGAGAGCCAGTTCTCATTACCAGTGAAGATCCTCTACATGGAAAGCTGGGTCAGTTTGACACAGAAGTTGCTCTTTGCCCAAGTTTAAGGTCCATGTTGAAATCACGTATACAGGAAGAATGACACTTCCAAGGAGTCCTCTTAATTTAACAGACAGAGGTCTGAAGTAGTGCTATGCAATGGTGTGATCCGATACCAAGAAAATACAGGGCGGTAACTGTGACAAAAGTATTAGTTTCTGATTTAAAAGGCAGACATTTTGGTTTCATGTATTGTAAGAACTTTAAGAAGAAACTAGGAAAAATATTTTATTTTCCACCACCAATTTCTAGGTCCTAAGAATTGCCTCATAGCCTGTGTAAAAACAAAGCTATATTTTAAAGTGTAATAACAAAAAATAATATATATAATAAAAAATATGAAAAATCAATCTCATAATATCACAAAAATTAATTTAGTGACAAAACATTAATATTAAAATATTCTCACCTGTTTGTACAACAATTTCAGTTGTTATCTGCTGACACACTACAATAGTACAGCACCCAATGTCATTGTTCATTGGAAAAAATATGTTATTATAATATAATAATTATCATAATCATATAATTATTATTATTATCATATGATTGTAGTGTGTTCATGTATGTCTGTTCCTTAATGCCTCCTGAACTGAAAATACTGTGTTCACTCATAAAACTAAATAAAATAAATCAATAAACACACTAAAAGGCTTTAATTTGAATTCTGACTGACAATGCAGTTAACATAGGGAGGCATCTTATTTTGACCCTGGATGTCTACCTGTTCTAAAATTTTAAATATTTTCTCCCTACAACACTAAACTAAGACTAAATTATTAAACAAAAAACAAAAAACAAAAAAATAAAGTAAAACATTTTTAAAATGAAATAATAAAAAAAAAACTAATAAAAAATGTAAGTAACTGCGACTTCTACCAACATTTTTTTATGTTTATACTAAAGGCTTATTCCTTAGGGCCTTGGAACAATATTGTCCAAAACCACTAAAAACGCATAAATGAGTTAGACGATTGCACTGCATGCCTGGTTTATTATTTTGATGATACAGAGTTTCTTGAATTAAGTTTAGATAATTACGCATACTAGTACAATATGCAATGCTATAAATCTATCTATCTGTAAGTAAGGGCAAAAAGGCCATTGGCCTTCCTACTTAAAGCCCCTTATCCCACATTATTTCTAGGTCAGGTTCCAGTATCATCAATCAAATCCAGTTAAAGGCAATAGGTTTTAAAAAAAGTTATCATAAAATCGGGTAGCCTATTGTTTTGACTTTAAGATTTCTTATTTTCATTTCAAATAATTTTATTGTATCCTGTGACAAGACATGAGAAAATGTAAGGACAAGAAACCCCTTATAATCTTTTATTTACAATATTGTGTGTGTGCGGTTAAAACGTTCTGATTGTTCAAATATGTTATTTTCTTCAGTTGTTTTAAAATAATGTGTGCCCCAGTCATCAATGAGACATAGTACTGGAAGAGTAGTTAGTAGTCCTCTGTTACACCACAAGAGCAAGAGCAGTGGTTCCCAAACCTTTTTGCACTACAGACTGTTTAATGTCAAACAATATTTTCACGGACTGGTGTTGTGGATAAATACAACAAAATAAAATGATACGACCAAGACAAAAATTGTGGTATTTTGTAAATATAATAATAAACTACTTAAAAACACACACACACAAAACTTTTGCCAGTCCCAAGCCTGGATAAAGGAGGTGGCTTGGAATTGCTAAAAGAAATGTAATTTGTTGTTCTACATGTGGAAACTTCGTGGCGCTGCGGTGGATCTACACCTGTACCTGGTTGTAATCACAGTGAATTAAGACTGGAAATCTTCTGTTTATGTTTATTTCATTTATGCTACTGTAAGATGTTACAAGAGCTGTGTGAGACAAACGTGTAACAATATACTATGTCTATATATTTGCAGAATATACAGTAAAGGCAGCCTCACAAAGCCACACTGATTTCCATTCCTTTTATTAACCCAAGTGTGCAACAAAAAGAACAAAAAGACAAAAACTCCCACTCATAGTTACATATCCACAGTGCTTCATACACGAGCAGCTATAGGATCACTCTTTTAGATAAACTGTAGGTAAATCAAACACATATTCATCTTGAGCCACCTTGGCCTACTGTTAACTAAGCTTGGCTCTTCTGTAAACCATAAAAAGGAAAGAAATAAGATTAAACACAACATTGCAGCAGAAGCAATGGCAATAACGCTAACTTATGATGTGGAGCAAGAGTTTTAACAGTCCCACGAGGCTTTGCATTGTCTGGCACAAAACTGCCCATGGCCAAACGACCGTCCTCTGGTCACTACAGGATGTTAGCTGAATCTTTTCCTTTCTTCCTCTTTCTCTTCTTAATGAGACAAAACCGCTGACCATCTAATACCCCCCTACACTTCAGTGATCACAACACATTTTAAGCTTCACACATCATCTGACCTCACACTGGTTTCTCTGTACTGGATGTCTGAATATCTGCTTTTCATCCATAAGTTCAGCGCTTTCACTCCTGGTCCAGACCTGTGTGGATAGAGACATTGTGCCTCAGAGAAAAGTAAGAAAGAAAACACAGAGGACTTTTTTATATATATATAAGAAGAATGGAACAGAACAGAACAGAAGTTTAGGAAAGTAAAATGGCTTTGTTAGAGAAAGGTCATGTCACAGTTAAAGTTTCTGAAGATAAAAAGACTCTTTTGTTGACTCTTTGTAAGAAACCGGATATGAGCACATTTTCCTGCGGGGTGAAGCCTCACACTTTGTGCCCCC